>PVJC01002693.1:17510-76908 GCA_004026665.1 Murina feae | reverse complement strand
AATCAATGTTGGGGCCCCCGCCAGCAGGCGAGGGGATCCCAAGGTGGTTGCTGGCCATGGAGGCCATAGGGGCATAGGTTCTCCCGCCCCATGGCTGCTTTTCCCATGCCCAGCTCAGAGTGGGACCCAGGCAACACAGCTCAGATCGGGACAGAGAGCTGTTGCAGGGTATGGAAACTTCACAGAGGCAAAGGGCAACTGGGCTGCAGATGAAGCAGCCTAGAAGACTGCCCTGGAAACCAGTGGAGCCTCTACAGATTAAAGAAACTAATTCTACTCAAGTTCTTGCAGGCCTTGTTTGTAGCTCCCCAGAGGGAAGTCCAGAAGTCCAAGGGTGGCAGTGGCGGCGGTGGCGAGAGTCGGCGCTCCAAGGCTGCATACAGCGCCCCCTACTCCTAGAACGGCGGGAACGGCGCGAATGGCAACGATGCCTGGACGGAGACAGCAGGAGGTAGCAGCGTGTTCTAACTACAAGCGTCCGACACCCCAGAAGGCGGCAAGAAGCAGTGGCAGCTCATCGTAAAGAAACCGCTGGACCACGAGCAGAGCGACTCGTAGGAGCTGACCCTGTGGGTGCAGGACGGCGGCGACCCGACAACAGCCCCTGCTTCAGGAAAAGCATGTACAAGGCTGACCTGGTGGAGAACAGCACCCCGGGCACCCCCATCCTGACCTGGACGTGGGGTCAATGGGTGCCACCACCAACAAATCGGTGTGGTGGCTGCTGCGCCTGGACGAGGTGTCAGGCTGGCTCAGCGTCCTGACTGTGAGGAAGTGAGCCAGCTGCCCTTCACTGTCATGGCCCGCGACCATGAGCAGCCCCGCCAAGAACCAGGAGGAGAACGGCATGGTCACCTGCACGGTGGTGGGGGACATGCTCTTCCAGCTGAAGCCGGCCAGCGACACGGAGGGTGACCAGAACCGGCCAGCGACCGGCCAGATGGTGGTGGAGGTCTCCAGGATGGCCACCATGCTGGCCACCGATGACGACAACGGCGAGAACACAGAGGTCGCCTACTCGCTGGCGCCCTCGGTGACGGGGGTGTTTGCCATCAACTACATGATGCTGGACCGCGAACAGACGGACAGGTACGAGTTCAAGGTACACATCAAAGACAAAGGCCTCCTTGTGCTGCAGGGCAGCACCACGGTGATCGTGCAGGTGGCCGACAAAGAATGTAATGCAGGACTGGGTGCCACCGCTTCCGAGTGAGGGCAGCCCAGAAAGGGCTGCATATGCCCACTTCTGGGGCTGCCCTCGCGGATGGCAGGAACCTGCAGACAACCTTGGCTGCGGTCAGAGAGAAGTTGAAAGTAAGTCCTTAACAGGAAAGTCGTGTTGGATGGGCTCACTGTCCTGGAACTGCTCTTCACATTAATGCAGACCTGGGCGCCCGGCAGCAGGTTGCTGATGCAGCATCAACACCAGCCAGCCCGTGCCCTGTCCGGAGACCAGCGAAGGAGGCTGTCTTCTGGGACATCTTCATCCAGTAAGCGGACGAGACGAAGGCGACTGCATGGCTGTCCTGCAGCAGGGCTGGATTCTCAGCCTGCTGGAGTTGGACAGCCTACAGGATGCAGCTTGCACCATGGCCCTGATGAAGACCTGTGTCCCACAGGCATTTCTTCTCCAGGGACAACCGAGGCAGCTTCAAGGGCTCCTCCAGGCGCTGGAGCAGAACCAGCGCCGCCGGTGCCTGCGCCTGTGTCTGG
Organism: Murina feae; assembly: GCA_004026665.1. Taxonomy (NCBI): domain Eukaryota; kingdom Metazoa; phylum Chordata; class Mammalia; order Chiroptera; family Vespertilionidae; genus Murina; species Murina feae. Next base: position 75,195 of record PVJC01002693.1, on the reverse strand, counting down.
TGGGTTGTGAGGTCACAGATGCCACCTTGGAGGAGGTGTTTCTGATGCTTCTGCGAGATCCCAAAGAGCAGTCGGACGTGGCCCCAAGGATGGGGTTGGAGGCGCAGAGCCGAGGCCTCCAGCGTCCACTCTGTTTTACACGATGGTGCCTTTGCCAGCACCCTCATGCAGGCAGTTGCCTGCACCTGCGAAGCAGCCCTGGCACAAATGCCTGGGCCCCCTCCCAGGCTGACCTCCGGGGCCACATAGAAGTGCCTTTTGGTGCCCGGGGAGAGCCCCGGGCTGGGGGCTTGTCTTTTGGAGGGTGAGGCCAGGATTCTATTGCGACCTCAGACCTGTTAAAGCTAGAGGACATCTGCTTGACAGGAAGTACCTGGCAGGAGTGTGTGGGCCCTGTTATGGAGGGCACCTCTTCCTCGTATGCGGGGCACAGAAAAGGAAGCTCTGCCCCATGCAGCAAGGAACATGTTTTGAATTTTGGGGAAAAGGTAAATGAACAAAATGCTCCCCCCTCAGGACCTTGAGGGAAAGGAGTATCCAGAAGAGTCAATGCTTTGATTCATGTACATAAAACCAAGGAGGGAATGTAAGGGTGGAAGGGCAGTGTGAGAGTGCAGATGTAAGGGCGGAAGAGCGGTGCGAGAGTGAAGATCTGCCAATAGGGATGCAGACGAAATGCCCGGCCGAGGACCTTCCCTCGACCAATCAACAGGGGCCACACGCGTTACCCCACCCACTACTTCCAGCCCTATAAATCCTTTGGTTTGCCTGAAACCTTCACTTCCTCCCCCGTCACGCCATTGTGCAGCGGACAAGCGGGGAGTCCAAGTTAACTTGTATAGTAAAGCTCTCATGTTCTTGCAACAGTTTTGGGGCTCACTCGTAGTCTTTGGGGACCACAACATCTGGGTACAGCAAGAGAAAAAGAGGGAGGGAAGAAAAGTTATAAAGTGGGAGCTGGTAGAGCTTAAAAGGAGAATGGGAAGAAGGAAGGAATGGGGGAGGGAGCAAAGCAGGTCAGAGGGAAGAAGTGAAGAAAAAAATTAAGGTGGGAAGGAAGGAAAAGGGGGGGTGGGCAGGGGTAAAGATAACGGAAAGAAGGAATGTGGGAAGGGAAGGAGGGTAGTAGAAAAATGGGAAGAATGATGATGGAACAGAAATAGGAAATAAGGAGGAAAGAAAAGTTTATAAATGATGAGTCAGTAGGAAAAGTGTTACATAAAGGAGAAAAATTGTGTGAGAGGAAGAAGCCAATAAGGAAGTCAAATACAATTGTGCGTGAAAAAGATAAGATTAAAAAAGAAATAGGAGTGACCAGGCTGGCAGGGGAGGGCAGTTAGGGGGATCAGGCAGACAGGCAGAGTGGTTAGGGCAGGCAAGCAGGTTAGCGGTTAAGAACCAGAGGTTCTGGATTGTGAGAGTTCCCAAGAACTCCATATTGGAGAGGGTGCAGGTCAGGTTGAGGGACTGCCCGTCCCCCGCCCCCTGTGCACAAATTTTGTGCACCGGGCCCCTAGTAGAACATAAAGGGCATTGTCAGATTCCACACACTCCACTATCCCCTCACCCCAACCCCGTGGCTTGTTTTTCTTGATGCCTGAATTTTCTCTTCCTCCTCCTCCTCCTTTTACATTCTTTGCTTTAGTTATGAGGATTCTGACAAGTGCCTGAGTTTCTGTGGAGATGATCAGGTAGGTATAGAGGACAGAAGGAGAGAAATAGGCATAGATTTAAGGACAAGAAGACCATCTGACATCTTTTTAGATAGAAGCAAGGTTTTGGCAAGGGAGGGAAATCTGTGTGCTAAAGCTGAGAGGAATTAAGAGGGAAACAGAAGAGGAAATACAGCATTTTCCTATCTAATAAAGAGGGAATATGCTAATTGACCCTCAGGCCATTGCAAAGATGGTAGCACCCACAGCCAATAATGAGGAAATATGCTAATTCACTGCCACATCTGAAAAGATGGTGGCACCCACAGATAATAAGGAGGGAATGTGCTAATTGACTGCCTCACCCGAAAAGATGGTGGCTCCCACAGCCACAAGATGGTTGGCAGGGGAGCACAGTTGTGGGCGATCAGGCTAGCAGGGGAGGACAGTTAGGGGAGACCGGGCTGGCAGGGGAGCAGTTAGGCGTCAATCAGGTTACCAGGGGAGTGGTTAGAGGGTGATCAGGCTGGCAGGAAGAAGTGGTTATGGGCAGTCAGGCAGGGAGGCAGGTGAGCCGTTGGGAACCACTAGTCCTGGATTATGAGAGGGATATCTGACTGCTGGTAGGCCCATAGGGATTGGGCCTAAACTGGCAGCAGACATTCCCCAAGGGGTCCCAGATTGGAAAGGGTGCAGGCTGAGCTAAAGGACACTCCTCCCCAGTGCACAAATTTTGTGCACTGGGCCTCTAGTGTCCAATAAAATACTAAGAGACAACACATATGGAGTTACACTCATGAGCCTGGGGCTGTGATCAGCGCTCTCCGTTTAATCCTCCAACACCATTAGGAAGTGATATTATTATTGCCATTTATGAGGGTGGGGAAACCAAGGCACGGAGCTGTCACACAATTTCTCCAACTTTACAAGCTGCCAGGAGGTGACAGAGCTGGATGTGAACCCAAGCATTTTGATCTGAATCTGTATTGAACCACTATGCTTTATTGACTTTCAAGTAAAACCAAAGGGTTGTTCTGGGTAAATCTCTGAGGAAATGAGGCTGGGAATGATGGAATCACTCTGAAAGCATTGGAGTCCGAGCACAGGAGGAATGGCATAGTGGTTTTGCCTCCCATTGATCAGAGCCAGGAGGGAGGAATCTATGTTTCATTTCACAATTAGAAATAAGGCTTAAATGTGCATTCCCATGGGAGAAGACAAAGAGTGAGGTAAACACACTGAAGTTGAATGGTTTGAGAGACTAGAATCTTTTTGAAGAACAGGTTTGAACAGAGCATGGAAAGGTGTCAAATTCTTGAGTCAAGGAATGAGACAGAAGAAGGGCAGAAGGGACCACTGAAGACCTTGAAATGTCATTGGTCTCAAGTCCTAATTTTGTCCAGGCATTGCCTTTCTCCGTACTTTCATTATAGCCTTTTAATGCAGATTTTTTAAAAAGAGGAGCAGCGGAGAGAGTGGATGGGCACTATTATAGAGACCTACAACACAGCACCCCCACATGGGGACAGTGGGCTCTGATCTGGGCACTACCCAATTCTAGGGGGTGCCAGTTACACTGACGATGACAATGAAAACAGGATTGGTGACCCTAGATTTGTGCTATGTAGCTTCTAGTCCATTCCCTAAATGAACACTGGCAAAAGAATGGGATGGAAGAGGGAACGCCCTCCCACTGCCCGCCTGCAGTCAGCCTTGCCCTTGAGGTCACCAGCCACAGACAGCTGGAAAATCAGGTCCCTGGCTTTCCCTCCCTTTCTACCCGGTTGCAGTCCTGGGTGCCTTCAGCCTGGTGACTATGGCAGCAGTCCAGCAGGAGCCAGGGAGGTGAAGCCAGGACCTATGTAGGTGACACTGCCTTGTTCATTATAATGCAAGTTCATTGGTAAAAAATGCAAATGACTCATTTCACTTCATCCTCTGACAGACTGTGCTGGTAGCAGTAACTGGCTGCTCCCTGCACCTGCCTATCACTGTTGAGGTAGCTATGCTCACTTTGTGCAAAAGGCTCACTATCCTTCTGATAGATATATGCATATTTATACATACCTATACAGGTCAACCAACATTACTAGCAAAACCGCCTCCTGGAAAAATGATCTTCCATTGCCCCCTAGTGGACCAGATGCAAAGAGCCAATATACTGTCTAAGCAAATCAGAGTGGTGTTTTATTTCAGAATAGTTTGCGCGATCTGTTGTTTTAATCTTATTAGTAGCTCTGGTTCTTAATGAGTGACACTTAATAAATCAATCATGAGTGACTCTTTGTGGAGCTATATGTAAAAAGTCGCAACATTTTCAAGCAGTATGTGAGCCCTCATTTGATGCTCATTTTAAAAATCAAATTACTGTATCTTTAAGTTGGAAAAAGGCATTAAAGAGCTCAGGCTATCATCTAGAAAAGCCATGAGTTGCACCTGAGAGAGAAACAAATTTATTTATAAGGCAGAAGCATTGGCTCTGCCCGTCTTATCACCTGATGTCACCTAATCGTCCTTGGCAGCTTTCAATAGCTTCACAATTTGCATTCTTCCTGATGGTCACATATCCTTGTAGTTAGGTACCCTGTCACACTCAGCATCAGGGAAGCTACATTTGTGATATGCTGACACAGGTGAGGGGGGCTTGGTTCATCATTGTCACGCCACAAAGGCTGTCTTGATGAGTCATTATCTTTGGACTTCTTTAGTTGAATTTTGCCCAGGATTATTCACTTAAAGATCATTTGATATTTGTCAATGTTATACTAAGAAACATATTTCTTTTTTTAAATTGAATCTTTATTGTTCAGATTATTAGAGTGGTTCCTCTTTTTTTCCCCATAGCTCCCCTCCACCTGGTTCCCACCCCACCCTCTTCCCTTACACCCCCCACTATGCCACTGTCCTCATCCATAGATGTACACTATTTGTCCAGTCTCTTCCCGCACTCCCCCACCCTTTTCCCCCCCTTGAGAATTGTCAGTCCACTTCATTTCTATGCCCCTGATTCTATTATATTCACCAGTTTATTCTGTTCATCAGATTTTTTATTAACTTGATTTTTAGATTCACTTGTTGATAGATATGTATTTGTTGTCACTTTGTTGTTCATAATTTTTATCTTTACCTTTTCTTCTTCCTCTTCTTAAAAGATATCTTTCAGCATTTCATATAATACTGGTTTGGTGTGATGAATCCTTTAGCTTTTTCTTGTCTGTGAAGCTCTTTATCTGACCTTCAATTCTGAATGATAGCTTTGCTAGGTAGAGTAATATTGGTTGTAGGTTCTTGCTATTCATCACTTTGAATATTTCTTGCCCGTCCCTTCTGGCCTGCATAGTTTCTGTTGAGAAATCAGCTGACAGTCATATGGGTACTCCCTTGTAGGTAACTAACTGCTTTTCTCTTGCTGCTTAGAAGATTCTCTCTTTGTCTTTTGCTCTTGACATTTTAATTATGATGTATCTTGGTGTGGTCCTCTTTGGATTTCTTTTGTTTGGTTTTTTTTCACCAGGTAGGGGAAGTTTTCTGTCATTATTTCTTCAACTAGGTTTTCAATATCTTGCTGTCTCTCTTCTTCTGGCACCCCTATAATTCTGATGTTGGTATGCTTGAAGTTGTCCCAGAGGCTCCTTACACTATCTTCATATTTTTGGATTCTTTTTGCTTTTTGCTTCTTGGGTTGGGTGTTTTTTGCTTCTTCATATTTCAAATCTTTGACTTGATTCTTGCGATCCTCTTAGTCTGCTGTTGGATCTCTGTATGTTATTCTTTATTTCAGTCAGTGTGTGCTTAATTTCTAGTTGTTCCTTTTTCATATTCTCAAGGGTCTCACTACATTTATTGAGGGTCTCACTAAATTTATTGGTTTCTAGAAAATTCTTGAAAAACCTTAAAACCATGGTTTTGAACTCTATATCCAGTAGTTTGCTTTCCTCCATTTCTGTCATTTGTGATCTGTCTCTTTGTCTCTGCATTTTGGCTGCTTTCCTGTTTTGATAGGGTCTCTTTCTGTGCTAGGTGTCCTATAGGGACCAGTGGTTCAGCCTCCTTAGTTACCTGAGGTAGACACTCTTGGTGCACCACTTTGGGGGCTTTGTACACAGTCTTGTTGTAGTTAGCCCTTGATTGTTGTTGGTATCACTGGGAGGAATTGACCTCCAGGACACTTGCCTGTGAGAATCAGCTGTGTCTATGGTGGGAGAACTTTTGTGCTGGAGACACCCTTATGGGGCAAGAATTGCTTCAGTGGGGCTTTGGTGCTCACTGAGTCTGCCCCCTGAGTGTGTCCCTTATGGATCTGAGGAGTTGTAATCTGAATGGTCCCACTCTGACCACTGGGTACACTGGCTTTTGGATCTCTAAGGAGGTGCTAATTTAGCCTCTGCCTGAGGCTACCCAGCAGGAGCTACAGAGAGATTTGCAGTTTCCTCTTCTTTGTTTGGGGTTTGGAAGTGCCCAGATTAAGCCCAGCTGTGAAGCAATGCAAGCTGCTGTGGGGCCCTGGGCCTTCTTTTGGATGTTCTGGGTCTGTCTGACCCAGCTGCAGTTTGTTAGGTAATTGTAGATTGCAAAGGATCAGGCCTTTTATATGCAAAAGCCTCTGCATGCAGCTTGGATGGGGCAGGGTCTCAGGGAATCAACAGGGTGGAGCAAACAGCTATGGCTGATCCTTAGCCCTGCCCTAAGGAGCCCCGGGTCTCAGTGTCCCTTGGAATTGCTGCAAGCACCTCTGAGAGAAAGCCGCTCTGGAGTTTCTCCCAGTGTCAAATAGTCCAGTTTCTCCCCGTATGAGTCTGGATCCCCAGAAACTCGCCCAGAACTGGAGTTCAGAGACATTGGAAACTTGTGTCTCCCTCCCGATTGAAAAAGACAGCCGCATCCTCAGTTGCCAGCCCTTTCCTCATGCCTGTGCCTCTGTACTTCTGCACTTTACTTCCGCACCTTCTCTGAGTCTCAGTGTGCTTTTCTCTTTCCTTCTAGTTGTAGAATTTCCACTCAGCCAGCCTTCCTGTGGTTCTGGGTGGTGTCCGTTTTTACTTTTCATTGTATTTTTGAACTGGTTCTGTGAGGCAGCAATTTCAGGTGTTTACCTATGCCGCCATCTTAGTTTTTTCCCCAGAAACATATTTCTTAAGGAAGTTAATAATCTACTTGTATACCCTTTCTGAGCTATTTACTAGTACTCATTTTAAAGACTTGAACAGATTGTTGCTATCTCAGATTTCAGTGACTTTATTGCTCTGACTTTTTGGCATATCAACTAGTAGAATATTCTAGATACTAGAATAATTCCCTTTTCATTGCCATAAAAACCTTCATTGATGAAGTCTAGACTGACCATGCCCGAAGGCATCTCCTGAATGTTGCTGATTATGTACTGTTTCTGCAGAGAATTGAAAAATAATAGTCCCTTATTATTTTCTATACTTTGTGGTTCAGATAAGGAAACAGGGTTTAGATGGTCACAAAAGAAATGATATCTGGGTGAAGTTGGCAGTGGGTAATTCTATATTCCCATCTAGGACAGCCCTGTTTATTTAATTTATTTATTTCAGGCTTACTATGGGATAAACACAGTGCTATGATAGGAAACCTCCAAGAGAGAACAATGTTGGTGCAAAAGCTTTGGTGTATGACACAGAGAAGGACTCAAAATTTTCCATCCTGTGTAGCTCAGAAACCACAGTCAGTGAAGTGCTCAAAATTCTTGCTAAATCAACTGTAGTTTTCCCAAGAACATCACAGGAAGTGCTGCTGGTGACTCAGCAGGTTAAACTTTTCCTCCCAAATCAGAAATAAGCAGAGGCTGCCGTCCAGTGTGGTTCTGGAGGTAAGGGAAGGTGGGAGGATCAGGATTGTTTACTAAATGGTCAGAATGTTTCAGCTGTGACACTTGAATGGCTGTTAAATGACACAGTGAACCCTCGTTGATGGAAATTTTCAATGCAACAATAAAAATTAAATAGGTGAGAGGTATAACTTATCAGAGAGAAATAGATCAGTGGAGCTGCTGTCCTGCTGGTCCCCATTCCAGTCTACTGAAGTCCTGTGACTGTCTATTTTATTAAAGTTGGGCAAGATTTCCATTGAATGTCTCTATTTTAACCTGACCTGGTTTAAATCATTCAGTGAACATATGTCATAGACTCAGAGACCCAAGAACTCAGTGGTCATCTGGTCTACCCCTGACTGCCTCCGCCAGTATCTTTTCAATATCACTCTAAAGAGTATTTGAATCAGGATTACATTAAGTGCTAAAGTCAGGGGGAAAAGAAGGCAGAGTGGGATAATGGGGGACAGCTAAGAATACTCTTTCATCTATTTTGGAATTTTATAATCTAACTAGAAAAATCAAGACTAAACACAGGGAAAATGATTTAGAGGTGCACAGAAATAAAGTACATAAAACACAAGTAATATTTCTGCTTTCTAACCTTACCCTGGTGCCTCTTCCCATTCAGATCACCTGTCTTCATGCACCTGGTTGGTGGGTGCAGTGAGACCCTGTTCCCAGCTGGCCATCGTTCAGCTGAGAAGCTGGCTTTTTCTGAGGTTTCATGCACGCTATGCTGACGCCTCCCCAGCTGATCTGTGGCCAGGCTGTCTTGCTGGTAAAGATGAGCTTGTTTTATGCCAGGGTATCAAAGCTGCTCCTATTGCTGCTACTGCAGTGGCTATAACCTGGCCTTTTATGTCTCTGTCTAGACAGAACATGATTGAATAAAGGACTCATCCAAGCTCTGTATTACACTGGCTATCTGGAAAGTGGCCAACCACTCTTTAGCAAATTGCCCTGTTTAAATGCAGCTGCTATGTTTCAGCATTTGTGCTACCAAGACAGATTGCACCATCCCTCTTCCTTCATTTATCTAGGCTGCTCCTCTCAATTTGCTCGGGAACTTAAAAAGTTAATGTATGACAAGGCACTTGACTCGCTGGCTTCCCAAGCAGAGGGCGAGCATTTGTCTTATGCTGGTTTGTTCTTCCTTCAAAAGCAAGGGCACCTTGCGTGTACTCCTGTCATAATGAAAGCTGCCTTTATTAAGTATCCCATTAAGCACCACTGTGTCCAGCTATCCAACTCTGTAAATATTACCCTTTAGAAATGCTTTAAGAGGTCCTCTGTGTGCCACTAGTCTGGGAGCACGTGCTGGCTGTGGCAGTAAGGTAGTGACCTCAGACCTACAGTCTCTGTGGATAAAAGGGTGTTGTTTGACATGTTGGTCCCTCTCTTCATTGGGAAAGATGGAGTACAATCATTATCAGATAACTAGGGGCCCAGTGCACAAATTCGTGCACCTTGAAGGGAACTATGGACTGAAAGGCTGCAGTGGGCACAGGGGGGGGGTCTAGACCCATCCTCTGTGCCCCTGCCCAGTCCCTCCCACCGTAGCTCCTGATCCCCTGTCTGCCAGGGGCCCCACTTTTGCCACTGCCACTCCCATGCGCTGACAGCACTGGCCACACTTGCACCTGCTGAGGGCACAGAGCCATTGAGGCTGGTGCAAGCAGTGGGTGGGAGTGGAACCAGCGCCGTCAGTGGATGGATAAACCCTCAGGGGTGATTAGGCCTGGCAGCTGCTGCTCGCATCCACTGACAGTGAGAGCGATCAACACTGGTGGTGGGCACCAGCAGCAGGTGTGAGTGGTGGCTCTGGTGCTGCTGTGGGTGCAAGTAGGGTCATAGCTGGTAGCAGGTGCAAGGGGTGGCTGCCGGCCCTGATCACCCCTCAGGAGCAGGGAGAGGTGGAGAAGCCCTAAGGGGTGATCAGGACCAGCACCAGGCACTGGCAGCAGGTGCAAGCAGGGCCAGCACTGGCAGCAGGTGCGAGCACCAGGCAGGACCACAGTGCAAGGGAGCAAAGAATTTTCAGTAACCACCGAGGCTTGTCCCAATTACACAGACCAGTACTCCACCTTGGTCTGGTGCCCCCGCTCACCTACTCCACCATCCTGCCTGGGCCGATGCCTGCTATGTTCCACGTGCACCCCCTGGTGGTCAATGCAAATCATAGCGATCAGTTGCTTGGATGTTCCATCACTCAGTCTATTGCATATTAAGGTTATATATATATATATATATACTAGAGGCCCGGTGCATGAAATTTGTCTCTCAGCCTGGCCTGCACCTTCTCATAATCTGGGACTGCTGGCTCCTAACTGCTCACCTGCCTGTCTGACTGATCATCCCTAACCCCTTTGCCTGCCGGCCTGATCATCCCTAACCACATCTGCCTGCCAGCCTGATCGCCCCTAACTGCCCTCCCCTATGGCCTGATTGCCCCTAACTGCTCCCCTGCCAGCCTGATCCCCCCTAACCACCTCTGCCTCAGCCCCCGCACCTGGGATGCAGGATTCCCTCCTCCAGCTGGCTACAGGCACTGGAGACCTGAGCTGACTTTGCCCAGGCCAACCACAGGCTCCCGGGACTGGAAGCGACTTCGCCTGGGCCAGCTGCAGCTGCAGGTGCCTGAGACGCTGTGCAGCTTTGCCTGGGCTTTGTCAGGAAGGACATCTGGTAGGTTGTCCAGAAAATATCTGGTCTAATTAGTATATTAACCTTTTATTAGTATAGATAGATGTCAACCAAGCCCCTGAGATTATTTGTACGAGTTGGAAGCAAAATGATGTCAGACTAGTAATGAGCTCTCAGGTTTTTAACTTGGTTTTCTTTTTTTGAAGGAAATTGAAAAAGATCACTGAGGTTAAACAGTTTATTCAGGATGTCACTTTGGCCTGGTACTGATTACAATAGTTCCCCCTTATCTGCTGCCTCTCTTTCTATGGTTTCGTTACCTGCAGTCAATGGCAGTCTGAAAATATTAAGAGGAAAATTCCAGAAATAAACAATCCATAATTTCAAATTGCATGCCATTCTGAGTAACATGATGAAATCTCGAACTGCCCTGCATGTCCACACTATAGACACTCCCATTTGGTCACTTAGTAGCCATCTTAGTTATCAGATTGCAGCACGTGTGTTCACATAACCTTTATTTTACTTAATAATAATTCCAAAGTGCAGGCTCAATGATGCTGACAATTCAGAAGCCAGAAAGTGCTCCCCTTAAATGAAAACTGAGTACAGTATAACGAGATTCTTTGAGAGGCCACATTCACATACATAACTTTTATAACAGTTGATATAATTATTCTATTTTTTATTAGTTATTATCATTAATCTCTTATTGTGCCTAATTTATGTTAAATTTTATCATGTATGCATATAGGAAAAAAACATTTTATATATACTAGACGCCCAGTGTGCAAAATCGTGTGGTCCCACCCACCCGAATGTGCCCTGCTGCCCTCACAGCCCTGCCCACCTGGGCCGATCTTTGGTTGTTAGGGCCTCTGGGTTTTTATAATATAGATATGTTAGGTTCGCCACTATCCACAGTTTCAGGCATCCACTGGGGGTCTTGGAGGGTATCTCTTGTGATAAGGGAGGAGGGTGTGGGGAGGCTTCTGTATTATCTGTTATTTATCAGGCAAATAACCCTGATGTGATCACTGATTTCATCAACTGCTTAACTCAGTTGGGGTCTCAGTATCACACACTCTGGAAGCCAGAAACCAAAACAAGTGAGTGCTTATCAAATATCGTGTGCTCAGCTCTAAACTAGATCTATTGGAAAAGAAACAAAATAGTACAATAAATGATCTTCACTATTAATTTCTTTTGATGACAGAAATAAACAAAAACAGAGGTATTTAGCACAGTGCAGCTATGAGGCCTGTGGGCTCTGGAGTTACAGTTCCTGGATTCAAATCCCAGATGCAATTTTGGGCAAATTTACCTTCTGAATGTTGTTTTTTTCATCACAAAATTGGGTGCATATTTATCTCTTAGAATTACTTTTAGGAGAGGTTGATTCAATCCTTATACACTGTAAGAATTCAGCAAACCTTACTAATGGTAGTTAAACAGTGCACAATCTTGACAATAAATACAAGAGAAATTCTGGAATGGATTAGCTGAAGGAAATATGAAGTCTGAGTAGGGGAAGGCAATCTGATGAAGGTAACCATGTGAGTAAGAGATACAAACAGGACCAGAGGAGGAGGTGGGGCACCTGGATGTTCCAGAGAGAAGAGCTCCTCTTCTCAGGCATGGGGTGGAAATGTTGAATGAATGAGGGGTTATGTTGATGAAGAACCTTGAAAATCAAGCTAAAGGATTTTACCCTGATCTAGGTGGAACCATTGTGACTGCTTTGGCAGGTAAGTTGCAGAGTGAGAGTCATGGGTTAAAAAGTTAACTGGAGAAATTCAAAGCTGGGAGGCAGCATCCAAAGCCAGGCACTATTCCAGGCCCTAGGGGTGAGGGGGTGGGGGAGGAGGCCCCAGGAAGATGGTATGGAACAAAGCTGGTGTTTCCTTCCCCACAAACAGATCTGATGCCGTGTAAATTCTAGGTGGAGGAGAGGAAGGCCCAGGAGCTGGTTTTGTGGACTCCCTTTTCATGCCAGGCCTGCTCAACGACTCCCATTTTAGCTTGCTCTAGGCAAGGTCTCTCGCAGGCCCTGGATGCTAGTGATGCCACTCAGAAGGAAAGCTGCATCCTGTCCAATGGGTGTCATATATGTTTCGAGTTGACTTTATAATAGTTCTCCAAGTACAGAGGTCCTGCACGAAGCTGCAAGTCCCCATTTGGAGTTCAGGGTAGAGATGTGGACGTAATGATGTTGGCTGGAGAAGACAGCTCAGTTCTGTAACTCTCGAGGAGCATTTGAGAGCCCAAGAAGACAGCAGAGGGTGAAACCCCAACCTTAGAGGCACAAGGAAGGAGCCGAGAGGGGCGGGGAGCCAGCAGAAGCTGAGGGCAAAAGGGACAATCTCCAGGAGGAACTAGTGGATGCGTCACTGAATGTCTGGGGAGCTGGAGGAAGATACGAGACAGAAAATTCCATTTGACTTATTAGAAATGAAACTAGTGGTAAGAAAAATGTCAGTGTGGACCGAAGAGACAATCCTGATGGCAGGGCAGTGGGAGAGAGTATGGAGTAGGACAGTGACATATTCACTAGGAGGAGAGACACAGAGAGAGGGCAACAATGTACCATGAAGTTTTGAAATAACATGAGTTTCTAAATGGAACTGTAATTGCATGAGAAAGTGACAGAACTCAGTACCCTGATGCAATTCTCATTAATAGATTATACACTGAAAAAAATCTTAATAGGACACATGACATAGAAGTTTGCATTTATGTCATACTAAGGTTACAAAAATAGAACAACTGAGATTCCTTTTGAATCAGATTGAACAAGAAAATGACATTGCCTACAGTGAAGGCCGCATCCCTTCAACTCAGCTAAGACCATAGCTCATTCCAGAGCTCAGAGACCACAGGAACTTTAGTATGTCCAGTGCTTAGGTCACTTATGACTTCTGTTACTTTGAGCATGTCATTCAACCTTTTTCTGTCTCAGTTTCTTCATCTGTAAATGGAAGTAATAAAATTTCCCACCCGAAGGATTGTGCACAGTTTTAGTGAGATGATGTGCACAAAACAGCTAATGCACAGGCTGGCTCTTATTGAAAGAGATGGTCTTCTGTTATGGGGGTCCCCGAAACAGACTAGCAGCATTGATCTCACAGGAGAGACAGTAGTTTTGCTGTTAGATACACACCTGCTATTATGCCAGGGTTTTCCTCCATGTCAAATGCTGTTCCAAGTGAAGGTCGCTGTGAGAAATGTCCCTGAGTGACCCAGGTCCTCCAAGAGCATAGTCATGGGTAGTGGGGAGTTTCCCCTGCAACTCCTGCCTGGGCTTGGACAGTGAAGTTTCACCAAGCTCATATCTCACTCAAGGTTGTGGCCACTTTATGGCTGAATATGTAAACCCCTCTGCTTAGGGAGAAACAGAGAAGCCTGGAGACTTATCCATCTCCTTTTAAATGGAAAAAGATTGCTGTTGTTTCTGCCAAGTGAGGGGTCATGGAGGAGGACTCTATGGGGTTACACCTGTAAGCGCCTTAAGTCACTTCTACCCTTTTACCAGAAGTCAGTCTCATAGCCACCTGCCTTACAAAATGCACGGAGAGGGACACGAGCCTGGTGATGAGCAGCTAGTCTTTGCCATGTAGCCTGAAAAGTAAGCTACCAAGGAAATAGCATACGATATGTCTCCTATGATATTTATGCTGGTGGCATGAAGTCCCCATTGCCACCAAGGAATTCTCTTCTCCTGTCACCTCACCCTTTTGCCCCTTCTTCCCATGCCTTTTGCCACTGTCCATCCTGTTGGACTCATCTTTTCACAGGTGCTAAGAGTGGACCATCTTCAGAGTTCACTTTCTTCTGTACTTTGAGTATGAAATTACAAACTTCATTCTTGGACTGTGTTCTCCCCTCCATCCTGGCTTTCCAAATTCCTCTCCCACCTTCAGCACTTGAATCAAACCCCTCTCTTCCATAGAGTCTCCCTGACCACTGCATGCAGCCCTCCTTCTGTAAGGCTCACTATATGCCCCTCACTGCGGGCTTTTCCCAGTCATCACCTCATTGGGAGATGTCTTAACATTTGCCTCATCTTTTAGTACACTGGACATACTTGGCATTTAGTAGGTGCTCAATGCATTATTACTGCTCAAAGATATTGAGGTAAAGTGACATGCCAACCTGAATCTCAGGTTCAGGTCCAAGTGTTTCTGGTGGCTTGACTGTAGCCAGACACTTACCTCTGCCTCAGTGTCCTCATTCAGAACCAGAAGACAATAATGCCTGAATCACCTTTCCTCCCAGAGGGGGTAGAGGTGCAAGTTTACACAGAAGATTAAGTCACCAGGCTCATCTGACTGCGAGGCAACACAAAAAGTAGTCCTGGGATGGATTCGGATGGTATCCCAACACCTGGCAGGGACCAAACAAAACCCTCCATTGTATCATAGACAACAAGGTGAATTAGTTGTCACCTGTGGTGCTTCTTGAAGACTGGAGATGTTTTCTCTGAAGTAAATAGTAAATCCCTGGCTTCTGGCTTGGAAATTAGTGAAAGAATATGGTGTTTTTTTTTGACAAAAGAAATATCTGGTTAAATCACTTTGTGGCTGCAACTCGGAGTTCCACTTAGAATGACATTAACTCCACTAAAGATAAGCCCAGGGACCTATAGGTAAACAAACCATTCACCTTCCTTCTGGCAAGTTTTAGTGTTGCCTGGGATCTCTGGGTTCAGCCTGCAATGTCACTCAACCTATGAACCTGCTGAGTCCCTGTGCTAACCAGGTGTCTCTGGGATCGGGACCATGAAGAGCTCTGCGACTTTACGTCCTCCATTTGTCAACGTGGGCGCAGGTGCCAGCCACATCCTAGAGGTGCTGAAAGGCCTTCATTGTTGGCAGTCTCCAACACTGCCCAGTTAGTGTGAAGACTGCCTTGCCCACAGGCCCTACGATCCACACAGACATTCTCACATAGAAACTCATCACCTGCCAAGATCTCCACCACGACCTCACAGAAACATCCCCCAGGTATACCTGTGCACAGACATACACAGCCACCTTAGCTTCAGTTTGTCATTTTAGGCAATCTTCTAGCTACAGTCTTGAAAATCAAAGTCCTTTTATCTTAACTAATAAAAGCATAATATTGAAATTAACCATTTCTCTGGGATGGGGTAAGCCATGCCCACCAGCCAATCAGAGCAACTGTATGAAAATTAGCCCAGCCAACATGGAGGCCACCACTCACGGACCTGAGTAAATGGCAGCTTCCATTGCAGCAGGAGTGAAAGTGAAACTGCAGCCCGCTCCGCTCCACTTATCCTCAAGCAAAACACACGTTTGCAACATAATAACAATCATAGAATCCTCGGGAGCTGAAGGAAACAGCAGGCCTAAGAGTAACATTGTCTCATTATAGACACCGTGAGGTGAAGCAGAGAGGAGGCTTCCTTAGTAGTTAGTAGGCTGGCTTAAAGAAACAGCATCAATTATAGAAGATAAACAAACCCCAGAAACCTGCGTCCAGCCAGCCTTGCTGGGACATTGGGTCAGTGGGAGCTGTGGGCAGCCTTAAAGCCTGAAAGCACCAATCAGCCTGTCACCCACGCTGGCCACAACCCAATGGGGTGAGGGACGTTCCTGGGGGGCTTGGCCAGTCTGCACACAGCCATCAGCCCCTCACCCAGGCTGGTCAGACACCCCAGCAGGTGGACATTCCCAGAGGTGTCCCAGACTGTGAGAGGGCACAGGCGGGACTGAGGGACCTCCCGAGTGCACAGAGCAGCTGCAGGGCAGAACAGTGCAGGACCCAGGACCCATGAGTGGGAAACAAGCGGCAGGGTTGGCAGCCTGCTTAGCAGCTCCTCAAGCCCTTTGCGGGGCACGGGGAGTGGGAAAGAGGTGGTGAGGGCCGGGGGCCTGCTTGGAGGCTCCTCGGGCCCTTTGAGGGGCACCAGGGAGTGAGTAAGAGGTGGCGGGGGGTCGGTGGCCTGCTTGGCAGCTGCCCAGGCCCTTTGCGGGGCACCGGGGAGCGGGAAAGAGGCGGCTGGAGGTCTCGACCTGCTTGGTGGCTGCCCAGGCCCCTTGCAGGGCACCGGGGAGTGGGAAAGGGGCAGTGGGGGTTGGGGGCCTGCTTGGCGGCTTCCCAGGCCCTTTGCGGGGCACTGGGGAGCAGGAAAGCAAGGCTGCAGGGGTCGGGGTCCTGCTTGGTGGCTCCCCAAGCCCTTTGGGGGGCACTGGGGAGTGGGAAAGCAAGCTCTTGGGGGCTGGGGGCCTGCTTGGTGGCTCCCCAGGTCCCTTCCAGGGATCAGGGAGCAGGAAAAGGCTGGCCTGACCACGAGGTGGGGTTTTCCCTGCTTTCTGGTGGCTGGAGGAAGATGGGCAGTAGGCAAGCTTGGGAGGCAGGCCGCACCCAGCCCTGGCCACAGCTCAAAAAAGAGAACAACATGCAGGAGAGGGCAGGAGTCTGAGAGATCAACATAGAGGGGGTGCCTGCTCCACGCCTGGGGGCAGGCCCCCAGCAGGTAGACACACACCGGAGGACTGCTCTGAGCCTCAGATGCGGCTGGGGGCAGGTCCCCAGTGGCGACACACACATGCACACACACACAAAAGGCGCCTGGATTGGGGCCATCATAGGACATCCACTGAGGGGTTCCAGACTGTGAGCGGGGGCAGGCTGGGTTGAGGGACACACACCCCCCATGCATGAATTTCATGCACCCCTAGTTGTTGTATAAAAAACAACTGGAAAAATAAATAAATAAATAAATAAATAAACAAACAAACAAATAAATAAATAGAAAACAACTGGGCCCTGGCTAGTATGGCTCAGCTGGCTGAGCATTGTCTTGTGCACCAAAGGGTCACTGGTTCGATTCTCAGTAGGGCACATAGCCAATTTGTGGGTTGCAACCAATCAATGTTTCTCTCTCACATCAATGTTTCTCTCTCTCTCTCTTCCTCCGTAAAACAAATTAAAAAAAATTTTAAAAATAAAAATATGAAAACAGCTGGGACTATGATGTCACGAGGCTATAAACATCTTCTCACTCTGCCTTTGGAGAATACTGAGTGCAGCTCAAAGACTGGGCCATGGCTTCTGGACATGCTGGGCTCATTTGTCTCCCAGTGGCCTTGTTAGGAGACCCTATCTATTATGATCCCATTCATGCAGGAGGGGTCATCCTCTCAGGGAGCTTTTCCTCTCCCAATCCCTACAGCTGGTTTTTCTTGCAAAATATAAATATACATAGAGGTAATGCTTAAAAAAATCTCAAATTCTCTTAGCGCCCTGGCCGATATTGCTCAGTTTTTGGGGCATCGTCTCATGCACAAAAAGTGGCCAGTTCAGTTCTTGGTCAGGGCACATGCCCAGATTGCAGGCTTGATCCCCAGTAGGGGGCATGCAGGAGGCAGCAGATCTAAGCTTCTCTTTCATGTAATGTTATTCCCTCTCCCTTCTCTCTCTCTAAAAAAAGAAAATCAATAAAACATCTTTTTAAAAATTATCTTAGAAAACAGGTGCTTCCATAGAGGAATAGAGTATGGTAGCTGTTAGAAGGAGGAGAAGAGTAATAAGGAGATAAAAAAGAAAACCATGAAGACAGGTAAACAGAAGAAAATGAAAGAAATAGCCCAGACCAGCTGGTGGCCATCTGGGAGCTCTGAACAAAGGAAAGAAAATGGCAGTGAGTGCAGTCCGTCATGAGCAGAACTGGCTGTTGGCAGGAGTAGGAGAGAAGCCAGTGTTGCAAGCCATTAAAGAAAAAAAGTGGTTCCTCTAAGGACTGGGTCACCGTAAGTGTGCTCCTGTCTGAGGTAAAGTAGTTACAGACATCATTTCAGGGAGAGTTAAGAGGCATCTGAGGATGAAGTGAAATAGAGATCTCACCTCTGGATATCAATGGATAAATGAGGAAGATATTTGGTTGTTTCTTATACAGAGGTTTTCTTAAAGCCTCAATTTTTTTTTCTTTAAAAAAAGGCCAATGACTATAGAATATACAATAAATTGTTATAATCAGTTATTTTTATTTTGGTAAAAATTTTAAGTAGAGTATATGTGTTTGCATAGGGGCATATAGAAGTGAAATAAATAAATCATATAATCAATAAGTTCTCCATAATATATAAAATATACATCCACTCACTTTTCCCATGGAAAACTGAAGGGTAGCATATCTGAATCTAAACTCATTATGTCTTTGCACACACCACAAATTAGCATCTTTTATCTCCCTCCTGACTCTGTGAAGTTGCTTAAGTTTCACGTCAGTCATCCCAGCCACATAGTTCCCACACCCCAATCATTGGTCACCATGTCCTGACCATCTCTTCTCCTTAATCATACTAATATGCACCCCTCGTTCTCTCCACATGGCCACTTCCCACACTCAATTTGTACCATCATCATAGCAAAAACTCCTAACTGCTCTCCTGCCCCAAATTCAACTCTCTGCACATCAGTCCCCATATTTTCATTGCGTAGTTTTTGTAAAAAATCAAATCTAATTTCCCACTTACTCAACAGACATTTATTGAGCATCTACTACATGCTGGTCTTTGTCCTGGATGCCTGGGATACATAAGTAAACAAAACAAAGACATCTACCCTTGTAAAATTAGAGTTTATTGGAGGAGAAAGATAAAAATAGCAAAAATTCGTGCACTGGGGGGAGAGGATTCCTCAGCTCAGCCTGCCCCCTCTCACATATTGGGAGCCCTCAAGGGGTGTCCCACTGACAGCTTAGGCCTGCTCCCTGCTCCCCTTGGGGAGTGGGCTTAAGCCACAGTCTGGCCTCCCTTTATGGGAGGTGACCAGGCTTATCAGGGGAAGCCACCAGCCCCATTACCCTGCTGCTGCAGCCACTGCCAGTCACCACAGCCACCAAGGTGTTTTCATCAACACAGACTCCAGTCCCTTCACCATGAAGAAATGACAACTTTCTTTAGGCATTTTTAAGATGTGTCTTTCATAGGATATGACATTTCTTTCTCTTTTTTTATCCTCATCTGAGGATATGTTTCCATTGATTCTTAAAGAATGTGGAAGAGAAGGGGAAAAGAGAGAGAAACATCAAAGTGAGAGGAACACTTTGATTGGTTGCCTCCTACATATACCCTGACCTGGGCCCCAGCCAGGTAGAAGCCTGCAACCTAGGTACATGCCACTGGTCAGAATTGAACCCAGACCCTGCAGTCAGCAGGCTGAGGCATTATGCACTGAGTCAAACTGTCTAGGGCAAG
This sequence comes from Murina feae, assembly GCA_004026665.1. Lineage (NCBI taxonomy): Eukaryota > Metazoa > Chordata > Mammalia > Chiroptera > Vespertilionidae > Murina > Murina feae. The sequence continues at coordinate 55,840 of PVJC01002693.1, read as the reverse complement.
ATATGACATTTCTTAGCCCTCCAGCAGTGGACCTTCATTTTTTTTCTCCAGGAGTGTGGTGGAAAAACCTTAGATCACCTTTAGGGATTCTTATTACCCAAGTTACTAAGAATATTACCAGTGGCATACAGGGAGCTTAGCCAATGAGCGATAAGAAAAGGTGTTTCCTCTGTAGTTCATTCTGATCACTGGCTCCACCCCTGCTCCTCCAATCCCAGCTCCACCCCTGCCCAGGCCTGTAACCTCTGGCTGAGGCTGCAGGCCTGGACAGGGGACCCCCAAGCCCCTCCGATTACCTACTTCACAGAGCCCAGGCTTTTGTGATCACTGGCTTTGCCCCTGCCTGGCCCTGAGATCACTGGCTCCACCCCTGCCCCACTGCAGCCTCTGGCCAAGGCTGCAGGCCTGGGCAGGGGACCCCCAGAACCCTGCTTTGCCATCTCCACTGGTGCCCAGTCACCTGCGATTGCAGGCTCCACCCCTGTCCCTCAGATCTCTGGCTCTGTGGAGCCCAGGCCCCTGCAATCTCCAACCTTGCCCTTGCCCAGGCCTGAGGCCTCTGGCCCAGGGCCTATGCTTGGGTAGGGCACCCTCATACCCCTTTGATCACCAGCTCTGCCCCTGCTCCCTCCAATCACCGGCTCCACCCTTGCCCATGCCTGAGGCCTCTGGCAAAGGCCTCTGGCCTGGGCAGGGGACCCTGAACCCCCTCTGATCACCTGTTCTGCCCCTCATGCCCCCCACTTCCCCAGCCACCTGCCTGGCTAACAGGCCTGACAACTTCAGTGGCGGGGCTGACCAGACTGGGCGCCAACATCTTGTAGCTATGGTGGTGCCCATCTTTGTGATGGAGTGATGCTTAATTTGCATATTACTCTTTTATTAGATAGGATTTGGCTATGGGCGCCTCCAACTTGTGGCCATGGGGGAAGCCATCTTGTGGCTATGGGGAAGCCATCTTATGGCTATGGGGAAGCCATCTTTGTCATAGAGTGACACCTAATTTGCATATTACTCTTTTATTAAATAGGACTAGTGGCCCAATGAATGGATTTTTGCAAACTGAAAGGAAATTAATTAGGAGAACTATTTTAATATCATTATTCACTTTTTCTTTATAATAGAAGTGTCAATCAAATTCACAATTGACAATGACAGATCGAAACACACACATGTGATTGGCGTCAGCAAGAGCTTTATATGTATCGTGCATGCACAAGTCAACTTACCCTTTAATATATATAGAAAAAACTTGCTTAATTAGAACTGCTTTCTGATTTAGCTAAACTTTTCCCAGCTCAGTGAAGCACCCCAACTTCTCTTTCAGGTAATTGTCAGCAACACAGCAGTAAATATCAACACGAAGCAAATTATTATTATAGATCACACAGGGAGAACAAAGGGTAAAATATTTAACTGCAACGGTGTTTGACTATATTCTGCACAGTGAGAAAACCTGAGGTTATTTTCAAGGTCCACCATTTCTTACTTATTTTCAGTCAGGTCGAATTTCTAAGCTTTCTGAATCTCCATTTTCTAGCTAATGAAAACAAAACAGGATTCCACCAAGTTTCCTATCTACCTACTCCAAGACTTCTGTGAAGATCAAATGAGATGAGGCACATGAAAATGCTTTACAGACATTTGGTTAAAATGTTAAATGTTTGCACCTAGCTATAAAATAAGTCATGTTCCTGGGCTGGGCTGGGCTGTTGGCCGCAAGGAAGATAGTTGCTAGGGAGAGGCAGCTGGGTGTTGCTACATGACATCATTATCTAGTGCTGTTTCCAGGCTGGGTTGAGCTGTGGGCCACATTTTGTGCCATAGGATCTCAACAGTGTTGGCTGTGATATGGTGGGCTATCGCTTCAGTGTGGTGATGTCCCACTTAGGAGAAACTGAGAGTTGCTTTGTGGGTGCCAGGTCAGCGGTGCCATTTCTCTGTAAATGGCCAGTGTGTGCCATCGCAATTCCTGCATGGATCATCTGCCCCCAAGTGGTCAGTGTGCTTCATAATGACAGATACTTAGTATATTTCTCTTTTTTTATTTCTTTTTCCCCTTTATTGATTAAGATATTACAAATGTGTCCTTATCCCCCCCAATGTCCCCTCATCCTCCCAGTCCTGCCCTCACCCTCACTCCCTGTTGTCCACATCCATTGAGGGAAGGTGGGGGAGGGTGGGGGTGATGGGGAGACATCAACCAAAGGACTTGTATGAATGCATATAAGTATAAGCGATGAATGTGGACATATTAGCCTTTTATATATATATAGATATTAGAAGGTGATCAATGCTGTGGAAAAGAGGAAAAACACACCAGGGCATGGAGAACTAAGAGTATTGTGTGTGTGTGTGTGATTTTAAATGAAGAAGACCATCTTCATAAGTTATATAGATTTCTAATTTCTATGTTGTATACCTGAAAATAATATAATGTTGTATGTCAACTGTAATTTAAAATAAAATAAAATAAATTAAGTGGGAAAAAGATTGGATATTAAGATAAAAAATAAAATAAAATAAGTAGGGTGGCCATAATAGGCCTCATTGAGAGGATGGCATTTGCTCTAAGTTGAGGGAGTAAATCACATGGAGTAAGAGCATTTCTTACAGACAAAAGTGCCCTAAGGTGGATGTGGCTGGTGGATTCATAGAATAGGGACCAGGCCAACATGGCCACAGCAGAAGAGGTGCAGGGTGATGGTGGAAGGCTCGGGGTCAGAGAGCCAGGTCACATGGGGACATGTAGCGAGTGGAGCCACTGCAGGGTTCTAAGCTGTGGGTGACTCTGACTTCTGTACTGAATGATTGCTCAAGTGGTGATGGTGACTCAGACCAGAGCTATTGCTGTCTCTGCCCTGCTCAAACCCTTCAGTGACTCTTTAGTTTTCAGATAAAATCTAAATTCTTTGGCTTGACCCACAAAACACTTCGGGATTGGGGCCCTGCTTCTTTTCCATATTTACTTCTTCCTGACACTTTCACACCCTCAGGTCCCCATGTTCTGAAACAAGTGGGCTTCTAACAAGCATCCTCTTTGCTCATGGCTTTGTGGTCTGTGTAGGTGGCTTCCCTTTCCTCTTTTCCACAGCATTGAGCACCCTCATGGGCCTTCACTAGGCATTTTCTTGGGAAAACACTTCTTTCCCCTTTGAAAGAAAGTCCATACATCCTTCAGTCATTGGGATTATAGACCTGAGACAGAATGTTCTGCCCACAATATGTCTCTCTCACTAAACTGGGAACTCTTGGGGGATAAGATAGAGCTTTTATTTCTGATTTCCTATAGACACTGGATGGATAGATGCTGGATCTTTGTCCAAATCATGAAGTTAAGGGATTTTATTTTTGGTAACAGTTAAACATTATAAAATGTTGAAAAAATAACTATAAGATATTGATGTCTCCATTGTTGAGGAGATGGCTGAGGGAACGTGCTCATATCATTACTGTGAGACAAGTGCACATCCACTGCACATGATGGCTGTGCTGTTGGAAAGTTGAATGTGAAAGGATTTTTAATAAATGGCATCCTATTTCCCATTGACCAAATATTATTTCACAGGCTTTATTTTAGTTTTTGGATCTTTTTACTGATTTTTAGAGAGGGAAAAATGGAGTGGGAGAGAGAGAGACAGAAACATGGATTTGAGAGAGAATTGTTGGGCAATATACAGTCATCTCCTTTTCTGGTGTCATCGTTCTATTTGGATTTTATGGTCTTTTCTTCTTATCTTGAGGAAGGCTGAAACACGTTGACTCTGTTCGATAATAATAGTATATATTCTTTAATGAGTCACCATTGATCCTAAGCTAATTTTATTAACTAGCCGGAAAACAAATAAAAATAAACATGACATCAGATACCCAGAATGGCACAAAGGATGATAATGATTTGCTCTCTAGAAACCAGTGAATTGATCAACTTGAACTTCCCGACATGCTTGTTGGGGAATGTTCATCCTTTGAGTCTGAAGATAGGTGTGTCTCCCTTCTTCTGGTAGGAGTGAGAACCAACTCATGACCCCGTGTCGTCGGACCAATAATGTGACTATGGAAATAAGAATTGTTTCCCTGGGGTTTATACTGGCTCTGAAAAGTTCAATTAGTCCAGGGAGAATAAAACAGCAAGACATTGTCCTTTATGTTAAGACAGCCCAGTACCAAATGCAAAATGGACATGCCATCCCATGGAGCAGGAAGGAGAGCAGGAGTCTTTCAGGATTGATGGGCACCCTCCATTGAGAATCATAGGTATCTCTTATCTTGCCAGCATTTCTTATCTCTTTCTAAGTACATCAGGCTTAAACTAGATAGAGGAGATATCTAAAAAAAAAGGATTTATGCAGGAAAAGAACAGTAGAATATATTATTGGGAAGACAACCAAACTTATTTGCTAAGTGAAAAGGAAAATTAAAAGGGAAGAAAAATTGGACAAAGAAAATCGCATTTGTCTAAAAGATTAAGACCAACAAAGTTTCAAATATGAAGAGTAGAAAATAAACCCTAGCCCTAACCATAACCATAATAATGGCCCTAAACCTAAGCCAATCCTAAACCTAACCCTAATTCTAGGCCTTACTATAACACTAACCCTAAAGTTAACCCAAACGGTAGTCCTAACTCTAGCCCTAACCCTAATCCTAGCCATAACCATAACACTAACCCTAACTCTAACCCTAACCTATGTCCTTTAACCTCATTCAGACAGTTTACTTACCTGTATACACAGAAATCTTATGAGTATAAAGAATTTTCTTCTGAAAATGCCAAATCATTGAGCCAGCATGATAAATGTAAATAGTATTCTCGTCTTTTCTTGGCTTGAAAAACATATTCTAAGTACTTTACCTACAAATTCTAAAGGGTTTAAACCATGTTATTAGAAAATCAACAAGTCATTGTGCCAGAAAGGTGAATACAAACAGTATTCTCATCATTTCACAGCTTTATATGCAAGATCTGTGCTCTATAAATATGAAATCTTAAGGGATGATACGACCCTAGCCCTAACCCTAATTCAAGCCCTAGCCCTAACCCTAACACTCACACAAACCCCATCACAAGCCCTGGGCATACCTCTAACCGTAACCCTTACAATTTCCCTAACCCTAACCCTATCCCTAAACCTAACCCTAAACCTAACTTTATGACTTTTAACCACATTCAGAGAGTTTTCTTAGTTGTATACACAGAATTCTTAAAGGTAGAAATGCCCTTCTTCTGAAAACGCCAACTCATTGACCCAGAATTGTAAATGAAAACAGCATTCTCATCATTTCACAGCTTTCTATCTGAATTCTCAGTGTTTAAGTACTGTCATAGACACATTAAGGCTCTATTTACATGTTTTTCAAGTATTTAATAGACATTCCTAATCATTTCCCAGAACTATCAATGTGAATGCTCAGAATTTTAACCACACTCAGTTTTCTTAACTGTATACACATGAGTTCTTATGGTTTTAAGTGACTTTATTACAAAAATACAACAAATTGAGCCAGAATTTTAAATAAAATGTGTACTGTCCTAATTTCACAGGTTTATACAAAAGTTCTGAACTCTAGAAACATGAATTCTGAAGGGAGTACAACACTTTGTTCTGAAATAGCCATCTCATTAATCCAGAAATGTAAACATAAAAAGTGTTCTCTTCATTTCACAGCTTCTACACAAACTCTCATATCTATAAACATGATTTCTTAAGGGTCTTCACCACCGTAACATGAACCTTACCCTAAATCTAACATTAGGCCTAACCCTAATTCTAACCCTAACCCTAACCTAATACTAATCCTAATCCTAATACTTTTAAACATATTCAGACAGTTTTCTTAGCTGTATATACAGAATTCTGAAGGATTTACCACACTTTCTGGTGTAAATGCCATCTTATTGAGTAAGAATTGTAAACATAAAAAGTATTCTATTATTTTCCCAGCTTTATAAACAAATTCTGAGTTCCATACATAGGAATTCTTAAGGGTTTAATCCTCATTATTGGTTAAAACCCCAACTCATTAAGCCGGAATTCCAAATATAACCAGCATTCTTATCATTTCACAGCTTCAGCTTTATACACAAATTGTGAGCTCTATAAACATAAATTTTTAAGTGATTATACCACCATAACCCTAACGCTAACCATAACCATAACCTTAACCCTAACACTAACCCTAACTCTAACCCTAACCTTATAACCATTAACCTCATTCAGACAGTTTTCTTACCTGTAGACACAGAATTCTTAAGGGTATAAAGAACTTTCTTCTGAAAACACAAAATCATTGAGCCAGAATGATAAATGTAAACAGTATTCTCCTTATTTCTCAGCTTTACAAACAAATTCTAAGGTTCTCATTGAATCAGTTTGGTCCTTCTTTGGGACAATCATAAGCATACTGATGAATGAGGGCAGAGGTAATAAGAACCTGGCAGAACCCATTTGAACCAGGTGATTGGCATTTGGGAAGATGTGCTTTCCAGAAGTGGGGCAGGGATAGCAGGTCTACAAAAGAGTGAAGAGTGACTATTGCACTAAGTGAAGCAACTTGGAAAAGCCAGGCCGGGGACTGGAACCCAGCTCAGTGTGTCTCCAAAGTTTGTGGTTTCAATCCTTGGATCTGCAAAATGGCATCACTTGGGAGTGTGGTGGAAGTGCAGAGAGAATCTCAGGGCCCCTCAGAACTGAGGAAGCAGAGTCCACCTTTGAAGAAGGGCTGTGGGGGCCAGTATACATAAGGTCTGAGAAGCATCCTCTAATCCCAAGAATGTAATTTTTCCCATCATTTCTCTATTATTTTAATTTGTTTTATAATTTTTTAAATAATTTTCCCCTTAAAGATCTTTTTCTTAATTCTTCACAATTAATTTATTAAGCTTTATACCTATTTTGTGAAGCTCTTGTGAGTATGTTGAAAAGTTCCATCCAATTGCTTAAAATCACTGTCATCATATTTAATTTTCAAGTTGTGACTAATGATAGTTTCTTATATGTTTGGCACTTACTAATGTATAAAGAACTTTCACATTCAGCAGTGGCTCTTGGTCTTGGCTGTCCACAGAATCATGTGGGGAACTTCATAAAATCTGGTTACTGAGGTCTTTCCTTCAGGATTCTGACTTAATTGGTCTGAGATATAGCCTGGGCATTGGGACTTTTAAAAACTCCCAGTGACTCTAATAAGATTAAAAGCCACAGTTCAAGGTGGTATACCTCACCCACCTGCATTTTTTGACACTTCACAGTGATTAGTTTGCAGCCCAGGTCAAGAACCACTTACATGTGTTGTATTTATTATTTGGTAGCCAGGTGAGCTATGAATCATGTGCACTCCCATTTGACAGGTGAGGCCATGTAAACAAACCCAGAGAAGTTGCTCATGAGGTCAGTTAGTTGGAAAAGGTTGAATTGAGACTGAACTCCAGTTTCTCTGAGCCCAGTCTAGTTTCTACCTGCCATCCCTTAGACCTCAGTCAACAAAGCCTTAACCTTCAAGCCCTGCAGCTTGTTCTGGAACAGCCTCCGTTCAAAGAAAGGTTCTGACCCTGAACCAGAATAAATCTCTGTGGTGAAAAGAAATGCTGTCATTCACCTTAGGGTAGTGAAGAAGTTGTAGCCAGTATAAGCTGCCTGTGATCGCCAGGTGGGTTTCCTGCCTACCTGGGTGAGAAAAAAAGTCAGTGAAGAGCCCGAACTGACACTCTGCTCCACTGCCTCAACTGGCTCCTGGACAGGGAGTCCAGGAAGCTGGGAAGGTGGAGTTACATGTTTAACACTGAGAGGATAGTCCTGACTTTTGTGTCGCCCTACATGAGAGTATATCCAGGTATTCATTTGTTCTTGGCTTTTCTAATTGTCCCTCACCTTCTCTCTATCCTCCTTCCAGCTCTATCCCTGATCCCACCCCTGAATTCTAAGAGCCTTGTTTGAGCTCACCAAGCAGTGCATTTGTAATGAATAAAATATTTAATACCATTTTATGGGACTCAGAAGTCAGCCATCCACACAATGACGACAGCCATTTATTTAATCTATTGATGCCTTTCTGCCTAGCCCTGCCTGTGGATATTTCTGAAGCTTTTGGAAAGGCTGAAATCCTAGTTTTGTTCTCTTTTACTTTAGCATCTTGTTCCAGTCGCCACAGAGCATCATGGAAGATCAGTAAGGAGTAATCTGTCTGTGAGCCATCGCCTGGTTGCTTCCTGAGGCCCCTCCACCTTGGATTTATAGTCTTCCAGCTCCCATTATCCTTCCAGGAGAGCTTCCTTTATACATTTCATATTTGCTGATATTTAAATCACCAGAGTGTTAGAAAAAGATGTGCATGACTGAAAAGTTTCTTGGAAATTTTCATTAGATTTTCTTGGAACTAGGAAAATATGGTTTTCTAGAACTATAATGGATATGAATATTAAGAAACTGAAACTCAGCTTTCAGAAACTGAATAGGTCAAAATTCAGTGTATTTGGGGCCAGAACAAAAGCAATGAACGCAGATTGAGAATCTCCCCATTCTAGCCTGGGCTCTGCCTCTAATAAAACTGAGACTTCAGGCCTCATTTTTCTCTACTGCTCAATAAGAGTGTTACATAGATCCCTCATTCTGCTGTAAGTCTCCTGTCCATCCCTCCCTTTTTGCACATTACAGAAAGCAGGGGCACTAGAATTGCTTGCAGCCTGAAACCACTGTTAGGTGTCTCTGGAGATCTAAGCAACTCTTTTATATAAAGAAACACTTGCCCACATGCACACCCATCAGTGTCATTGCAGTCTTTCTGAACTGGGTATTTAAGACATGCCAGGCATGATGATAAGCAGACAATGTTAATACTCGGCCATTGGAGCGGAAGTCCTAGAGACAGTTGCATCACACCCTAGATGATTCCCCTGACCCCACCAGGGCCTGCTGTTAGTCCCCAAGTTTATATCTCCAGCCTTTCCCTGTACTTCAGTCTGATATTTCCAATTGCATTGGATTCTAAAATTCATCTCCACTGGGCTATCTCATGGACATAAAAATTAAATCCAAACCTGAATCTCTCTCTTCTCCTTCATACCACCTTCTCCATTTCAGTTGTCCTAAGCCATCCTCCAGTTGCTCCATATTTTGTTCAGGCCAAAATCTTGTATTCACCCTTGATATCTCTGTCTCACAGTGCACATCCAACCCATAGGCCCTGCCTTAATAATACACCAAGAATCTGGCCTCTTCTCCTAGCCTCACTGCTACTATCTAGTGAACACCACTGCCTTCTCTTCCCTGGCTTAGGGCAAGAACCTAACTGCTCTCACCACCTCCATCCTGTCCTGATAGTTCCTTATCCACACAGCAGGAAGAGAGAGCTTGTAAAACTAGAAGTTAGATCTGTCCAACTCCACCACTGGGTTCCCATCTCACTCAGAGTTAAAGCCATAGGTTGTCCAGGGCCTGTGTGTCAACCCAATCCTACATCTCTGGCCTGATCTCCTACTGTTCTCACTGTCCCGTGCTGTTCTAGCCCAGCAATTTCCTTGATTATAATTAGGATCTTTTCACTGGTTCTTCCTCTGCTTGGAAGGTTCTCTCTGCAAATGCCTGTTGATCACTTTTTCACCTCCTTGCAGTCTTGGCTCAAAGTCACTTTTCAGTGAGGCTCTTCTTGCACACTTTATTACATATTGGGACAGCCAGCCCCTGCCCCTGACATTTCCAATTCTTCTTTTCTTGTTTAAATCCATACATCTAATAATTTCTAATGTGCTTTATAATTTATCTTCTATGTTTGTTGTTTATGATGGTCTGTCTTCCATCACCAGAAGGCAAGTCCCACAAAGGGAGGGCTTTTGTCTGTTTAGTTCACAGTTATGTCTCAAGTGCTTAAAGTACCACATTGCATGTAATAGGTGCTCAATAGATACTTACTGAAATAATTTATATGTGAAGTCAGAATTCATAACAAATCCATCTCTCTCCCAAAGCAGTGCTCTGAAACATACAACTGGAAAACTAGGGTTCTGTACTGGAAAGCTCTTCAAGGGCCTTTCTTCTCTTGTGACCTTCTTCTTCTATCTCCCATCCTCCCTTCCCAACGTGTCCCTAGTGTCCTATGCCCACATCACACCTTAAGTTGGGTAGTATGTATGTACACACACACACACACACACACACACACCTCTACTGAGTGCTGTAGCACAAACATTCCCACCCCTAAATGGCCACTAAAAAAAATCATACCCTGTCAGGAAACAAGAGAGATAGTTCCCCCCATTCCACAGCTCCTTTTGAATTAGTTCTGGCCTCCATTTCTGGTAAGAGCTTTCCCATAGCCCCTTAGGGGTCCTCCTGGACTTCAAAACTCAGCTTAAGGCAGCCATATATTCTGAAATAAGCTCACCACAGGCAAGAGGGAAAACCATCACAGAAAAAACCAACAATTACAAAGTAGGGACTGCTTTCAACTCATTTGTAACTTAAGGTGATTGAAGGCAGAGATCTTGGGTTTTATGTTGGCTGTTAATGAACATGAAAGGGGATATATCTTGACCAAGGCTGGGCCTTGAATGTCTCCCTGCAAACCCAATCAGGGTTCTACTTGGTGACAGCAGATCTGTGACCTCCCTCCATCCTCCAGAAATTGATGGAAAGGAGCAATAAGCTCTAGGGAAGGATGGGAAGGAGAGGCCCCAAGATCCAACTCTGAACAGACAGAAAGGGTGAAAATCTGAGTTTTGGGGGAACACACTTGCTGGCCTAATGGATGCTCTGAGCCCATGACTGTGGAGGTGGTCTCTGGGTCAGCTCTGATCTTAGAATCCATAGTGAACAATCAGAAGTCAGCCACCAGCACGCATCACCCAGAAGTCTTATCTTCTAGTTAGTGTGCTGGGAATCTGAACCCACCTTGAATCTGCTCTAGGTTTCCATGGTGATTGCTTAAACTTTTCATCATCTCTCCTTCAGACCTTGGAGGAGAGCAATGCTCGCTGGTTTCCATAACAACCGTTTAAACTCTGTCTGGCTCTGTTGGAAAAGCACTGCTAGAGATTATGCAAATGAACTGGCTACTCTCCCTTTACTTAAAAATAAAAAGAAAGCAGCACACCTAGTTAGAAGTCTCATGAGAAGAGTCTGGACATGAGAAGGGTCTGAGGAGAGTACTGCTTTGTTTTGACACCTCAGATGCTCATCCAGATACACAGGCTCACTCTGCTGCCCCCTGGCCTAGCAGATGGAAGAGCTGCAAGTTTCGGCTGTTTACCTGTCTGCTGCACAAGAAAGCGGGGAGGAAGGACAGAGGCACATGCCTAACTGACCACCTGCCCTATCCAACCCTTCACCACAGTGGGAGGAAGCCATGGAGAATGGAGTTGTTGCCTCAACTCACTTTCAATATACTGACCAAGGATGGCCCAGGACTCAGATTACAGCCCTAAATTATGTGGAAGTCACATGCTCCAATTGTTTAGAAATGACTCTGCTTCTCTACTGAAATTCATGAACTGGAGACTCCACAGAAGAGCCCAGGAGAAGCTGAAAGATGAGCCCCATCCTCCCTTCCTGACACTGCCTTGTCCTCCAGCCTAGCAACATGCCCCTAAAACAGAGCTTCAAGAGGCAGCAGTGGGCCAAGCAGCCACAGAGTGATTTAAAATGGGTACCAACATTTAAAATTCTGGACATTCCCAATGAAAATAGAGATGTCCTACTTCTCTCAAAAAATCAGCATGTCTGCATCAGAGTACTGCTTCACCAGGTGGGCGGGACGGCAGCAGCACTGCCCACCCTTTGGGCAATGAAGTATGCCCTTGCTTTGGTTGAACTTTTGTGAAAAGCACATTGTTCTCCCTGATTCCCAGAAAACCATTGAACTTTTAACTTGTGATGCCAGACACAAGACTCAGACAAAACCAGTTACCTCTCAACTAGTTGCTGGAGTCACAAAAGATAAAAGAAAATTCTTATTTGGTGGTATGGGGGAAGAGGAGGCTGAAGATTAAATATTCTTCTACCTTCTTCTTCCAGAGTCAGCCACCTCGGACAAGGCTGAGGTCAAAGGTTAGGGTGAGCTGGGTGGGGTGAATGGGACATGCACTGGTGAGTACATTGAGGATTTCCTTCATGATCTTCTAGTGAGACTGATGTCTAAAACCTACAGGAAGGCCCTTGATGGCTTCTGCACAGTACTCCTATTTTAATTCTATTGTTCAGTAGATTCAAAAGCCAAAAAGTCATTTGACTAAAAATATCTATACAAGTAATTATAAGACAAAATTGGCTGCTTCATTGATGAAACTGAATGGTTAAGTCAATGAGCCCAATTTAGGAGTCGGACAGTTACAGGTTCGAGGCTTGGCTGCACCATTTTCCTGATGACAAGATGCATAATCTCTCCAGGTGTAAGTTTTCTTTCCTGTAGGATGGAGTTAAGTGTGTTTTCCTCCCTGAGCTTCCTCCCTGGGGTCAAAGCAGATCCTGTATAGAAGGACCTTGGCACATAATGGCTGGCCCTTGGTAGAGATTTAATAAGTTCATTTTCCTGAGAATGAGATGGCTCCTTTATGATTTCTTCTCCCCTGGGTGACCCTCCCTGGCCTCTTTCCAGATAAGGAGCAAGACAAAATCTTGCTTTCCTTATACACATTGTTTTCACTCTTCAGACTATCTATGCTTGAACAGCTTGGGTTGAAAGGAGAAGGAAACAGAATCAATGCTGTAAGTGAACCTGAGACCTTTACAATTCAGTCACTTGTCAGGAATTGACTGACCATATGAAAAAACTGTGTTTTGTTTTTCTGTAAATATCTTAGGGTACACTTTGGGAACAACAAAATGTCAAGCTAAAGATAAAAAAGATAAGGAATGTGAGAAAAGGTGTCAAGGCAAGAACAGGACAAGCATTCCTTGCTTGGTCCCAAAAGTGAGCAGAATGTGAGCAAACGCATAGAAATCTCATCTACATAGAAATCAAGGCATTTCATTCTGTAAGAGAAAGTACTTGCTGCTGACAGATGGAGCATATCCAGTCATTAGGGTGTGGAATCCTTACCTGTCTGGGTAAGTTTATTTCTTTGTCCAACCAACAGGGCCACTAATCTACTAAGGCACACAAGAGCAGTACTGGGGGTCGCTAGTTTCCTTTGAAATAATTTAAGAACCCCTGTCCAAAGTTGATATGCCATCTACACAGCCTTGGAAAACTTCTGTTTATGGTCATTAAAGATTTATTCCTTGGGATTAATAAGCAACTCATTTAAAAGTAAATATCCTGGAAGGATAAAGAGAATGCATGAAGTCATCGCTCACTCACGTTTTCCTTAATCAGACTGCTATCTCCTCAACAGTGAACCATGATCAGTTGCACAGAAACGAAAGCTCCCAGGAGTTAAATCACTTTTTGACAAGTCATCACTGTACTTTCCATGTAACCAGCTCAGCCAGGGCTAGGTTTACACTCACTTGTGCACTAATTCAAATGGGTTAGCCCCATCTGAATGAACAACTCTACCACCCTGAAGGCATAGTAGAAATGACATAAGGAAAGAAATTGTTCTGAAAAGCCTGGAAGTGAGGCAGCAGAGGAACAAACTGTCTAAACAGAGTGGCAAACTGTCACTGTCACACCCTCCATGTGTCATCATTGTGCCCCCTACAGTCAGGCCCCACCTTCCAATAGGAGCATCTCCAGAGCAAGAGCTCAGTAACTCTTTCTTGATAATAATAATCACCATCACTTTATCCAGCAGGTACTTTGTACCTGGCACTGCACAACACATACAGCATCTCTAATCCTCACATCAACCCCATTTACAAATGAAGAAATGAAATTTTCCAGGAGTTAAATTATTTTTTGAAAGTAAGGCAGACTTAGGGTTCAAATGCAGGTCTGGCTTCTTCTTAAAGCCAATACCATATTCATTGATAAGAATTAAATATGGAGGAGAGTGGGAGATGGGAGTTGCCTTCTCGTGCACTGATAGTGAGGATTTCAGGGTAAGAACAAGCCACCCAGGGTGCGCCAGGGTGTGAGGGCCTTTGCACCAGGCATCAGTGGAGCACCCTTAAGGGACCCAGGCCCCTCTCAGTAGGAACAGGCAGCAGCAGAAACCATAATGCCTACCAGAGAAGCCTCTGGGACTGATCCTGCCCCTGTCACTTGCTAGCCCCTGGGTCCTGAGCAAGAGCTGCAGCCTCAATTTTCTCATTCAAATGGTGATAAGCAGAGTACCGACTCCTAGAACAGTAATCAAGGTTACAAATGAGATCGTTCCACACAATGGCAGGTGCCTAATAAGGAAGAAAGAAAATAATTTTCTACTCATTTCTATCACCTTAGGCTCCAATTTGTCTGGTGATTGAGAACAATTTATTGTTTTTTCAGTGACTTGATTATAAAAGGACAATGTGCTCACCTCAGCCCTTCCTCCTTTCCCCCATCTTCTGGTCCCTGCCCACTACATACCTAGCCTGAGCCCTGAGGCATACTGTGATTTCTTCAGAGCCCCTTAAAATAAACTTCTAGTAGAAAGACACACACCCCATCTGAATGCTGCATAAAGTGACAACTGTCATGGGATTCACTCCAGCCCACCCTGAGCTCCCCCTCATTTCGTCCTCTTATAGAGACATTGGCAGCAGTGGAGAAGCAAGCCCAGGCTTCACTTCATGCCAAGTTGTGTTGCTGTAACTGGGTGTTATTTTTAGTCACTTTCATCACACAAGATACTTGTCTCATTGCAGAGGCATATACATAGCCCTCCTTCAGGCTGAATAGATTGTCAGATCCCAACCAAGTTTAGTCTTGCATTTTTATTTAGAAACTGGAGACTCGGTGCATGAAATTCTTGCATGAGGTAGGGTGGGCCTCAGCCCAGCCTGCACCCTCTCGCAAGCTAGGACATCCCTCTTGCAATCCGGGACTGCTGGCTCCTAACTGCTGGCCTGCCTGTCTGCCTGATCACCCCTAACCACTCTGCTTCATCGCTTCTAACCACTCTGCCTGCCTGATCACCCCTAACCACCTCTGCCACCATGGCTTCCTCCAGAAGGACATCCAGAATGACATCCAGAAGGTTGTTTGGCTGTCCAGTCTAATTAGCATATTATGCTTTTATTATTATAGATTATTATAGATAGCAGACAGAACTGCTTAGTGCTCATCAGTTCTTTTTCTTTTCTAGAGAACCAACAGGTATGCTGAAAAGCCACATGGCTCCAGTGACCTACATCTAGGTAATTGCTGAAGACAACAAAATGTTCACCATGTTGTCTACTGACAACTCCACTAAGGTCTTTGCTCTTTTACATTTGGACACTTTATTCTGTGTGGTGTTTCAGACAGAGGTGTTCCTTTCATGGTCCTTTCACCCTCTCTGCAGCTTCAGGAGCTTCTGCTCAGCAGATGCTAAAATGGTGTTTACGTTTGTGAGCTTACTTTGGAAAGGGAGGACATGTGGACAGTTGACAGGTCACCTCTTAGAGAATTTGGTGTACTATGTTGAGACAAATAAACCTTACAGGCTGTAGCACACTGCTTGCGTACTTTCCAGAGGTTCCCTGTGAGAGTGTGTGTTGAAGAAGGAGAAGGGAGCAGGAGACAGATTGGGGACATAAGGGAGGCAGCAGCCCTTGCCACTAGCCGTTATCATCTCATTTTGTGATTCACATAAGGTAAATGGTCCCTTTCTGAAATGTTGTCATTAAGGCTTAGAATCTAAAAATCTCCTACCCTGGTGGAGTGCAGCAATACCACCATCTTCATTTTTGCCTAACACCTCTCTTTGCAACTAACGTCCTGTCCTCCTTTAAAGTTTGATTAACCTGTGATCTTCATAACAATTTCTTTCTTTCTTTTTTTTTTTTAGGGGGCAGAAATGGGGAGGAGGGGTGAATGGGGGAAAAACAGGGACATAAAAATATCTTCATAACAATTTTTTATATAAAAAGAGATATCTCTCTGATTTGTTTCATTCATCATCTCAGAGCTTTTCCAATAAATATGAAAAGTTTTCACAATTCATCCACCTTCTTTCCCAGAATGTCACGAGGCCAGAGGGTAGAGTTCAAAGAAGTTTGAATCAAAGACATGCTGGAACCTCAGAGGGAGGTGAGTATCACTGTTTTGTATCAGCTCACTTATGTAATAAATGATTGATAGCTGTGATGTATATACCCACAAAATTCATACTTTAAAGTCCTAACTCCAGTACCTTAGAATGTGACTATATTTGGAGAAAGTGTCTTAAAAGAAGTAATTAGAGGTTGTATTGGTGGGTCCTAATCTAGTATGATTTGTGTCTTATAAGAGGAAGAGACTAGACAACCTTCAGAATGGGAGAAAATCCAGGGTGGGGCAAAAGTAGGTTTACAGTTGTGAGTATGTAAAGCACAGAGTTCGTTATTATTTACTAATGTATTACTTTCCATAAAAATAATTGTATGTCTATAATTTTGCCTTTATCTATAAACTGTTTTTCTGTAAAGGAACTTGTATCTAGAGTATAAATAACTCTTAATGCTCAGCAATAAAAGCTAAAATAGCCCAACTTTTTAAATGGGAAAAGGGCTTGAATACAAATTTCTTCAAAGAAAATATTTAATTGGTCAATAAACATAGGGCAAGATGATCAACATCATTAGTCATTTGGAAAATGCAAAACAAAACCACAATGAGAAACCACTTCATATTCATCAGAATGGCTGAAATCAAAAGATAGATGATAATAAGCATTGGTAAGAATGTGACTCAATACTTCTGGTGGAAATGTAAAATGATGCAGCCACAATGAAAAACAATCAGCAGCTCCTCAATGTTAATCAAAGAGTTACCATATAACCTAACACTTCCACTTCTAGGTTATACCCATGAAAAATAAAAGCATGTTCACAAAACACTTACATTGAAAATTCATAACAGTATTATTCATAATAGACCAAAAGTGGAAATAACCCAAATATCCATCAATCTAATAAAAGAGTAATATTGAAATTAACTGTTTCTTCGGGATACCTAAGCCACGCCCATCAGCCAATCAGAGTGGTTGTATGCAAATTAACCCAGCCAAGATGGAGGCCGGCAGTCACAGAGCTAGAGTAAACAGATGCTTCCATTGCAGCACGAGTAAACTGTCTACCAGCTGGCTTGGCTTCTCCAGGCTCAGGCAACAACATATTTGCAACATTGTTGCAATTATAGAAACCTCAGAGCTGAGGCAAACAGCAGGTTCCATTGCACCAGCGATGGAGGAAACTGCTTGTCTAGGCTGGCTGAGTCTCTAACTAAGGCAACTTTCTTTCAATTATAGAAGCCACAGAGCTGAAGCAGACAGGTGGCTTTGTAACCTGCCTAGGTCTCAGCTTAAAGGAACAGTGTATCAATTATAGAAGATAAATAAATGCCAGAAACCTGCTTCCAGTCAGTCTTGCTGAGACATTGGGTCAATGGGAGCTGTGGGCAGCCTGAAAGCCAGAAAACAACCCTCAGGTCTGCACTCAAGCTGGCCACACCCCAGTGGGGTGAGGGATCCCACTGGGGGTCTTGGCCAGCCTGCAAACAGCCATCAGCCCTCACCAGGCTGACCAGGCATGCCAGCAGGTGGACATCCCCAGAGGGGTCTCAGACTGCAAGAGGGCACAGGCCAGGCTGAGGGACCTCCCTAGTGCGCAAATTGTTTGCATTGGGCCCCTAGTGAATTGATAAATAGATAAACAAAATGTGGTATATTCATTCAATAAATATTATTCAGCAATAGAAAGGAACTGAAATACTAATATATTTACAAGAATGAACCTTGAAAGTCTTATATCAAGTGAAAGCCAGTCACAAAAGACGATGTACTATATGATTGCATTTATATGAAATGTCCAGAATAAGCAAATCCACAGTTGTTAAAAATTTGGCCCTGGGGGTAGGGGGTGAGGTAGCCTCTTTTGCTCAGTGGATAGAACGTCTGCCTGTGGACTGAAAGGTCCTGGGTTCAATTCTGGTCAAGGGCACATATCTAGGTTGAAGGCTTCTCCCAGGCCTGGGCAGGGCCCTGGGCAGGGCATGTGCAGGAGGCAGCCAATTTATGTATTTCGCTCACATCGCTGTTTCTCTCTTTCCCTCTCTCTTCCACTCTTTCTGAAAATCATTGGAAAATATCCTTGGGTGAGGATTAAAAAAAAAAAGTTGCTAAGGGAGTGGTGTGAGGTGAGACTAGGGATTGGCTGCTCATGGGTATGGGGTTTCTTTATGGAATAATGAAAATGCTTTGAAATTGGTGGTGATGGATGTACAACTCTGGGAATGATCCCACTTCTAGGAATATATCCCAAGAAGCTAGAAACACCATCAGAAAGGATATATGCATCCCTATGTTCATAGCAGCACAATTTACCAAAGCTAAGATCTGGAAACAGCCTAAGTGCCCATCAGTAGATGAGTGGATTAAAAAACTGTGGTACATCTACACAATGGAATATTATGCTATGGTAAAAAAGAAGGAACTCTTGTTATTTGCAATAGCATGGATGGAACTGGAGAGCATTATGCTAAGTGAAATAAGCCAGTCAGAGAAAGATAAATATCATATGATCTCACTCATTTGTGGAACATAGAGAACAACATAGACTGATGAACAGGGACAGATCCAGAGACAGAGAAGCAGTGATCAATCTGTTGATCCCCGGAGGGAGGGTGGGGGAGGGTGGGGGTTGGGGGGAGAGATCAACCAAAGGACTTGTATGCATACATATAAGCCAAGCCAATGGACTCAGACAACAGGGGGATGGGAGCATGAGTGTGTGGGGGGGTTATTGGGAGATGAGAACACATTTGTAATACCTTGACCAATAAATAAATAAATAAATAAATAAATAAATAAATACTGAATTGTATACCTTAAAATGCAAATTTTGAAGTATGTAAACTATCTAATCTAATAAAAGAGTAATATGCAAGTTAACATCACTACAAGACACCCAAGCCAAGCCACTTCCACCAGCCAATCAGAGTGGCTGTATGCAAATTAACCCAGCCAAGATGACGGCTGGCAGCCATGGAGCTAGAGCAAACAGGAGGCTTCCATTGCACTAGCGAAGGAGTTGAAACTGCCTGCCTAGGCTGGCTGGGCCTCTGCTCAAGGCAACAATGTTTCAATTACAGAAGATAAATAAACCCCAGAAACCTGATTCCAGCCAGGCTTGCTGGGACATTGGGTCAATGGGAGCGTGGGCAGCCTGAAAAAGGCCCTCTGCCTCTCACCCAGGCTGGCCACACCCTCATGGGGTGAGGGTCCTCACTGGGGGGCTTGGCCAGCCACAAACAGCCACCAGCCTCCACCCAGGCTGGTCAGGTACACCAGCAGGTGGATATATCCTGAGGGGTCCCAGACTTCGAGAGGGCACAGGCCGGGCTGAGGGACCTCCCCAAGTGCACAAATTTTTGTGGACAAGGCCTCTAGTATCTCAATAAAGCTGTTATTTTTTAGGGTGAGGAAGGGAGAGATAGAGGAGTCAAGAATGACACCAAGGTTTTGCACCTGAGCCAAAAACTGAGACAGGAAAGGGAGTGGGTGAGAGGAGTTGAGAATGGATGGAGTAATTCTGAGTTGAGGGGAGACATTTAAGTTGGAGACATAAATCTGATGGTCATTAGCATTTATATGGAATTACAAACCCTGGAGTAGATGAGATCTCAAAAGGAGTGAGAGTGGGCAAAGAAGAGAAAAGTCCCAGGGTCTGAGCATGTGGGCTGTGATGTGCTAGGATTTTTCTGAGTGGGAGCCAGCACAGTCCTCTATAGTGAGTTTGTAGACCATCCATGGCAGTGATGGGGATATCTATATATTTAAAAGGCTAATATGCTAAGTGTCCATCCAACAGGTCACTATGACATGCACTGACCACCAGGGGGCAGATGGTCAATGCAGGAGCTGCAGTGACACGCACTGGCCATTTACAGAGAAATGACACTGCAGACCTGGTGCCCACAAAGCAACACTTAGCTTCCCCCAAGTGGGACACAGGTTCTGCAACCACCCCAGAGTGACAGCTCACCAAATCACAGCCAATGTTGCCAAAACCCCATGGTGCAAAATGTGGCCCACAACCCAGCCCAGCCCTCAAACGGTGGCTGTGAGCACCAGGTAATATCACGTGGCAACACCTGGCTTCCTCTCCCTAGCGACTAGCCTCCTGGGAATTTCTTCAGCCCAGGAACACAACTTGGTTTATAGCCAAGCGCAAACATTTTACACTTTAACCAAATGTCTATGAAGCATTTTTTTGTGCCTTGTCTCATTTGATCTCACAAAGTCATAGAGTGGGTAGATAGGAGACTCAATGGAATCCTATTTTCTTTTTATTAGCTGGAAAACGGAGATTTAGAAAGCTTAGGAATTATTGGATCAGACTGAAAAAAAGTAAGAAATAGTGGACCTTGAAAATGACTTCAGGTTTTCTCACTGTGCAGAACATAGTCAAACATTGCTGCAGTTAAATATTTTACCCTTTGTTCTCCCTGTGTGATCTACAATAATAATCTGCTTCATGTTGATATTCACTGTTATGTTCCTGACAATTACCTGAAAGAGAAGTTGGGGTGCTTCACTGTGTTGGAAAAAGTTTAGCTACATCAGAAAGCAGTTCTAATTAAGCAAGTTTATTCTATATCTATAAAAGGCTAAGTTTGACTCACACATATGCGATACATATAAAGTTCTCGCTGGCGCCAATGGCATATGTGTGTGTTTCCATCTGTTATTGTCAATCATGAACTTAGTTGACACTTCTATTATAGAGAAAGGGCGAATAGCAATATTAAAATATTTCTTCTCATTAACTTCCTTTCAATGTGCACGAATTCATGCACCAGTTTCATATAAAAGTGGATGTTGTTTTTTTTGTCAGTCTCTCAGCCTCTGCAACAACCCCTCTGCCAGTGTTCCAGTGCCACTTGGGCTGGCTGTCTCCATGACAGGGAGCAAAGCAATGGGTGGCTGGACAGGCGCTGACAGGGGCAGCCAATGATCCTGCGTGCTGGGCAGCGGCTCCATGGGGTCAGCATGAGGTGTCAGGTGCTCCAACGCATTCCCAGTGCTTCACTGAGAGGCCCTGTCTCCTGTGGACTGGAAGTTCTGTGGACTGGGAGTTTCTGGAGAGCTGTGTTTGTGAGCAGCTGGCAGTAATTTCCTAAGTCCGATCTCTTCATTTTCATTTGTGTTGCATTTTATTTCGGAACATCCAGAAACCATGAACATGAACAAGGTTAGTAATTAAGAGTTGGACTGCCATTTCCTCAATGAGGGCTTTACTGCCAAGGATATTCTGGATCAAAAAATTAATGAAGTCTCTTCTTCCAATGATAAGGATGCCTTCTATGTTGCAGACCTGAAAGACATTCTAAAGAAACATCTGAGATGGTTAAAAGCTCTTCCTCAGATCACTCCTTTTTATGCAGTCAAATGCAATGAGCAAAACCATAGTGAAGACCCTGGCTGCCATCGGGATGGGATTTGACTGTGCCAGCAAGAATGAAATACAATTGGTATAGAGTCTTGGGGTGCTCCAGAGAGGATCGCCTATGCAACCCTTGTAAACAAGTATCTCAGATTAAGTATGCTGCTAATAACAGAGTCCAGATGATGACTTTCGATAGCAAAGTTGAACTGATGAAAGTTGCCAGGCAGATACTATGTTGCATCAACTTTCACACTTGCAGTTATTATCTTTGCCAAAAAAAACTGGTCTTAAAGGAACAAACAGGCTCTGATGATGAAGACGAGTCAAGCGAGAAGACCTTTATGTATTACATGAATGATGGAGTATATGGATCATGTAATTGCATCCACTATGATCATACGCACATGAAGCCTCTTATGCAGAAGAGACCCAAACCAGATGAGAAATATTACGAATCCAGCTTCTGGGGACCCGCCTGTGATTGCCTCCACTGCAACGTTGAGCGCTGCGGCTTGCCCGAGATGCATGTGAGGTACTGGATGCTCTTGGAAAATATGGGTGTTTACACTGTGGCTGCTGCTTCTTCTTGCAATGGGTTCCAGAGGCTGAGGATCGACTATGTGATGTCAGGGCAACATGGCAACTGATGCAGCAAGTCCAGAACCGGTGGGAGGAGGACGCTGCAGTGCCCTACTTCTGTCCTCTGCCTGGGAGAGTGGGATGGAGCGCCTCCCAGCAGTCCCGCATCAGCCCAGGTAAACGTGTAGACACCATTCCTGTGGCTGTTATGTGAGTGTAGCTTGACTTAAGGGATTTGGGAGGACCATTTAACTTAATTATTACTAGTTTGAAATGTCTTTGTAAGTGGGGTTGGCACAGATGGAATAAGGTGGAAAGCCTAAGCAAAGGGGCACACTTATGTGCTCCTGTGGAAACTATTCAAATATTTATTTTATACTAGAGGCCTGGTGCACAAAAATTTGTGCACTTGAGGGGGGAGGGGGTCTCTCAGCCTGGCCTGTGCCCTCTCACAGACTGGGACCCCTCGAGGGATGTCCACCTGTTAGTTTAGGCCTGCTCCCAGAGGGATTGGGCCTAAGCTGGCAGTCAGACATCCCTCTGGCAGCCCAGGAACCCTCAGGGGATGTCCACATGCCAGCGGGGAGAAGGCCTGAGCTGCAGTTGGACATCCTTAGCACTGCTGAGGAGGTGGGAGAGGCTCCCACCATCACCACTGTATTGACAGCTGTCAGCCTGGCTTGTGGCTGAGCAGAGCTCCCTCTGTGGAAGCACACTGACCACCGGGGGCAGGTCCTGCATTGAGTGTCTACCCCCTGGTGGTCAGTGTGTGTCATAGTGACCAGTCATTCCCAGTGGTTCTGCTGTTAGGGTCAATTTGCATATTACCCTTTTATTATATAGCATTGATTTTTATTCAATTCTCAAACATGCTACTTCAGAGTGCCCCTCAGCTTCCAGGCAAGCATTTGCAGCTTGTGCATTGGCAGAACCAGCCCAAGGCTTAGTATTGTGACCTGTTTTAATAATAAAGTACCTTGGAAATTAAAAAAATAATAAAATAAATAAAATAAAAGTGGTTGTTGAGTTCACAGTCAGTGATACAAGCAGGACCCAAACTCAATTCAACCCTCCAAACAAATGTGTTAAAAATGGTAAGATTTGTAGACTTTAATTTGTACTTATTTTTAAAGTCAAAGGCATCCTCTCAAACTACTCAGTTGGAGACTTCATAATTTTAATGAGCATTTTTTAAAAACTTGCTGCCATCAAATAATCATAATTCCATCAGAGGACATGTCTTCTATTTTCTCTTCCTAGTCCTCTCTACCTGGTATTTTTTTCCAATCTGAACTCATGATTACAAGATTAGCATCTTGCCTATGATGATTCAGGCATATTGAATTCCTTCCCAAATTGTGTTTAAAATATATTGAAATCTTGTCTTGGAAATATGGCATGTAATTTATTTCAGAATATATTATTGCTATCAAATAAAAATGAATCAACTGGGAACCAAAGAGCTAATTTTTAGCATGCCTGATCAGATTGTCTCCATTCTTTGAATTGATTTTTCAGCCCAAATATTTCACTTTTGCAAATCATGGGGACATTCCAAATGCTTCCGGAGTCTGCTGGTGTCTGGCATTCTCTAAATGAGAGTAAGCTATAGATGCAGATTTTTATTTTCAGAAATTTGCTGTGAATTTAATGGATTCAGCAATGGTACTGCTGTTCCCACACTCCCTGCCTCTCCTTCTCTGCTACTTGGCATTCCTGGACTCACCAGCTCCTGCACAAAGACTTTCTCCTCCCAATTAACAGATACCCTATATGTCCACAGCCTTGAACTCACATCTCAAGTGCAGTTTTACTACCAGCTCCAGCCAGAAAAATCAGAGGTGGAGCAGGCTTGAGTCCCCATGTCTACCACTTACAGTCAGGACAGACATCAGGTAAGTTGGCAATGCTTGATTTGTCATAGCTATTTTTATTTAAGGGGTTTAATGTCAACATGCCAAGTCACCTCAACATCAGTAGGAAGAGCTCCTCCCCATCTTTCCCCTTCCTGGACCTTGTCAGGGCCCTCTGTAGCATCCCACCAGAGGTCACTCTTCCCAGGCTCCAGAATCTCCTCTACCTTCCCCTCATCAAAACTCTTTTTCTCACTATGGCTGGTGTTTCTCAGTGGTTAGAGCATCTTCTCACATATGAAAGGGTCCCAGGTTAGATTCCCAATCAAGGGCAGGAACCTGGGTTGCAAGTTTGATCCCCATCTCCGATTGGGATGTGTGCAAAAGGCAACCAATTGATCTATATCTCTCTCATTGATGTTTCTCTCTCTCTCTCTTCACCCTCCTTCCCTTCCACTCTCTAAAAATTAATGGAGAAAATATGCTCGGGTGCAGAGTAAAGAAAAAAACTCTCTCAATAACATTATCTCATAATGTGAGAAGAAATAAACAGATAAATGGCTTCCCATCATGGTATATGTGACTGATAATATAATGTGTTTTATCTTTCCATCCAGGTGGGAGGCTGTTTCCTACTGAGCAGCCCTCAGAGTCACCTTTTCTAGGATTATTTCTACTGTCCCCCTATGGCTACCTCCCAGGATGCATTGCTCACATTTTATGCCCCAAAGTCCAGATAAAAAGGTAGGCTGGATCTTTCAAAATGAGTGTGCTAACTACTGGGGAGAGCTAAAGGAAAATAAGGAAACTATAAATATCTCAAATGAAAGTCTGGCTTTAAGAGGTAAGGGCTTCAAATCTCATGATAACTGATTTGCTTCCTGGAGTCTTAACTGATGAGAAAGAAGTCCCATGCAAGCACATCCCACCTATTTTAATCCTTAGATTCTCCTGTACAGCTCTGGAGGGAAACGAGCCTGAGACTGAGCCCTGGTTTAGCTACTGACTAGCTCTGTTATCTCAGGTGAGTCACTTAACTGCACGGGAACCCAAGGATGATGCCTACCCCACAAGCTGATTTAAGAGGGTGCTAGTTTGCTATGCTGCTGCAACGAAATACCACATATAGGGGAGCTTAAACAGCAGATATTTATTGTCTCACAATTCTGTAGACTGTAAATCCAAAATCAATGTGTTGGCAGGGTTGGTTCCTTCTGGAAGGTTTAGTCCAGACCTCTCCTAGCTTCTGATGGTTTCTGGCATTCTTTGGCATTCTGTGGCTTATAGAAGCAACCCCCTCCCTCTGTCTGCTTTAATGTTCATGTGACAATCTCCCTCTGTGCATGTTAATCTCTACATTTCCCCTTTTTATGAGGACATCAGTCATGTTGGATTAAGGGCCCACCCTACACCAGGGTGTTGTCATCTTAACTAATTACATTTGCAACAGCTCCATTTCCATATAAGACCCCACATTTTGAAGTACTGAGGGTTATTCAACATAGAAATTTGGGGAGAGAGGCATAATTTAATCCATAACAAAAATAAATAAAACAGAGTATATGAAGCATTTAACACAATTATTAACACAATGCCTGGTGCATGTTGTTAGCTCAATAAACGGCAGCTGCCTTTGTGATGAAAATGACCTTTCCAATTTTACTGTGATCCATCTGCTCCACCTTGACATGCAGCCATCCCTCACAGATCTCATCAGATCCTAGTACCTCAAGATAATACTAGAGTCATGGCATGATCTATGTACTCATCATAATGTTAATAATAACATCATCATTCTAATAATACTATACCATTAGACTATGTTTTAGCTACTATCCTAAGCATTCTATTTTTATGAATTTGTTAATTCCTTAAAACAACTCTATAAGGTAAGTACTGTTATCATTGTCCCCATTTTGCAGATGAGCAAACTGAGGGAAAGCTAGTGTTGTAATTAGTCTGAGGCTAGCCAGCCATTAGTGAAAGAGCTGGGCTTCCAATCTAGGCAGGGGTTCTGGACCTCCATGACTTCAGCCAATAGCCACAATAAGTTTATTCTCTTGTCCTCCAAATGTCTTCCCAATGGCCATTTTTGAGGACCTGTGTTAAGACATGGGAACAAATCTGGGGGATAGAGGAAGCGCCATGCCACAAGTCAGACCCATAGTGTCAGCCTCTGCTGTGGCATCTCATGGAGGCTTGGCTTCAGGTGTCCCCATCCTCATGCGGTGTCAGCATAGCAGAGGTGTTCAGGAAAATGGGCCTCACTTCCTGCTTCCTTTACAAAAATCAACATCGGAACCCCTTTGGTGAGGTGGGAGTGGCAGACTTTGGTCAAGCTGAATCAGATCTCCAGAGCAGGTGGTTTCAGAAACACAGAAAGACAGGCTGTTCAAGACCTCCTTTTACTCTTCCCTGCTTCCTCCTCAGATCTGCAATCTGGAGACAGACAGCTGCTTGTTTTCTACTTCCTCCAAAGCCAGCAGTGCTCAGGAGGGGCTGGCGGCTTGCCTCTCTACCCCGTCCCAGAGCCCTATGTGTGGCCACAGACACCCTAACACTTCTGCACCTGAGACTGAGGTCCTCTCTTGGTCCCACAAGGTCAGCTCCCTAAAGACACTGCTGAGCCCAGTGCTGCTGCTTCCCACCTTGCACCTAATGTGCCCTGTGAAGGTCTATGTGAGCTCCCAGGCTGAATGTCATGCTCCTAGCTTGCACTGTGTATTTGGTCAGCCCTTTTAACATGTCCCATGAATTAATCCAGCACCACCTCCCTACATTGTCCCAAAGTCTGGAATCTGCCCCATAGGCTGTATTCTAGAGTGAACAGCCTGAGAAGCCCAGGGCTGCTGATTCAGACCCAATTTGCAGTCCCATAATCTCAGCAGTGCCACACATCTGAGACTCTGTCTCTAAAGCAGGCAGCCTTTCAGAGACAGCACACACCCAGGTGATTAGATGTGTCCTTATGGAGGGTCTTCTCAAAGGCTTCTCCCACCCAGGGCCTCAGTATCAGAGAGCTGAAATGCCTTCAAGACCTAAGTCTGCCACCTTGGGTTCCTTTACCACAATGCTGTTGCCTCTTCAGCAAGAAAGCTAGGTGCCTACCCACTTTAGCTTTCCCCATCAGAGAGGTCACTGAGACTCTGCTCCCTCATCATTGAACGTCCACTTTACCTATCTGTCCTAACTGGGCTGAGACTGTCTGGTTTTACTGAACCTCCCAGGTACCAGAAGGCATCTAGTCCAACTCTGAAGTTTCACAGATGAGCAAGCAGAGGCTTAGAGAAGAGAATGAATTACCCAAGGTCCCTCAGAGAGTTAGGAGCAGAGGTGGGAGCAGTTCTCCTGTCTTAGGATGCGTGATCCCCTGCCTTCTCCCTCCACCATGCTGCTCCCACCAAAAGGGCAAAAACAGTCTGAAACTTTGAAGGCAGAGCTTGATACTTTAATAAAATAAGACGCTAGCCTGCCTTCTCCAGGGCCTGAAGAAAGGGCGTCTCTCAGATGGTTCTGAGGCACCTACAGGCAGTGAATAGAACTGGCGTTGCCTCCCTGGGCCCAGTGCCCTTAGGGGAAGTCATACCTGGCAACCCTGGCAGAGCAGCCACCTGTGTTTTAAAAACTTTCTCTTTGGGATGGTACTCCCAGACTCCACTTCCATGTACTGAAGCCAAGGACCATCATGATAAAGTTCTAATCGTCCTTCTGCCAATTCTGTTCTTTCTTTTCTTTTTTTTTTCTTTTAGCGCAGCAAGATCTGTTCTTTTTTTAAAATTAAATTTATTGGTATAACATTGTTTAAAACATGATATGAATTTCAGGTGTATAACTTTATAATATGATGTATACGGAGTGTGAAAAAAGTGAGTTTATAATTACTCATACAGAAAATATACACTAATAAAAGAGAAAGATATAAATTGACCGTACCTTTGCGACACCCACTAGCCAATCGAGAGTGGGTATGCAAATTAACCCAAGAAATATGGCGGGTTAATTTGCATATGCATGTGCCAACTGGCCTGGGGTGGGGCAGGATGCAGGCATTCTGCACTACCCCCCACTGCTCCAGGACTCTGGGCAGTGTGGGAAGGTGGAAAGGTGGCTCCAGGCTGGAATG
The DNA here is from genome assembly GCA_004026665.1 of Murina feae. Taxonomy (NCBI): domain Eukaryota; kingdom Metazoa; phylum Chordata; class Mammalia; order Chiroptera; family Vespertilionidae; genus Murina; species Murina feae. Next base: position 27,860 of record PVJC01002693.1, on the reverse strand, counting down.
AAGGCAGAAAGGCAGCTCTGGGCCAGAGCAAAGGTGGTGCTGGGGGCCAAGGGAAGGAAGGCCCATTCTTGCACGCATCTTTGTGCATCAGGCCTCTAGTCTAATCTAATAAAAGAGAAACATACAAATTGACTGTGCCTCCACTACACCTACAAGCCATGCCCACAAGCCATGCCCACCAGCCAATCAGGATAAGGTATGCAAATTAACCCAACTAAGATGGCTGCAGCCATGGAACTGGAGCAAGCAGGAGGCTTGCATTGCCCCTGGCGATGGAGGAAGCAAAGCTTAGCACCTGCCCTGCCAGCCCTGAGCTCTGCTCAAGGTTATAAAGTTTCAATTATAGAAGTTAAATAAATCCCAGATATCTGCTTCCAGCTCGTGGGCATGGCCAGCCTGAAAACAGCCATCAGCCCCTCACCCAGGCTGGCCAGGCACCCCAAAGGGACCCCCATCCTGATCTGGGACACCCTTCAGGGCAAACCAGCCAGCCCCCATCTGTGCACTAAGCCTCTACCCTATATAATAAAAGGGTAATATGCAAATTGACCCTAACAGCAGAACCACTGGGAATGACTGCTCACTGTGACACACACTGACCACCAGGGAGCAGATACTCAATGCAGGAGATGCCCCCTGGTGGGCAGTGTGCTCCCACAGGAGGAGCTCTGTTCAGCCACAAGCCAAGCTAATGGCTGTCAACATAGCAGTGATAGTGGGAGCCTCTCCTGCCTCCTCAGCAGCGCTAAAGTTATTCGACTGCAGCTCAGGCTTGCTCCCCACTGGCAAGTGGACATTCCCTGAGGCTCTGGGCTGCCAGAGGGATGTCTGACTGCCACCTTAGGCCCGATCTTCCAGGGAGTGGGCCTAAGCCAGCAGGTGGACATCCCCCTAGGGGTCCCAGACTATGAGAGGGCACAGGCTGGGCTGAGAGAACCCCTTGAGTGCACAAATTTTTGTTCACCCGGCCTCTAGTATTATTATAATTAATAAATAAAAATGTCTGGCATTAGGGTGAGTGCTAGAGGGGATCCTTTCTCCCAGATAGAAATGCTGGCATAGGCCATTGTTTCTTTTTTTAGCTGTTCCCCCACAGAGCTGGCAGGCAGAAACCCTATTTGAGTCTCCATCAACCTATCACCCTTTGCCTTGCCCTGGTGATTCTCTGAGATCTCACCCCCCAATTTGTGGGCCCACAAACTGTTTGCAATGGCTTTTCCTTACAAATGGCCTATCTTGGCTCATGCTTCAGACTTTCCTAAAATCTCCTAGACAAGCAGGATCTGGACTCCATGTGCCCTGTATCTCTCACTAAGTGGCCCCAGGCCTGACACGAATGGCAGCAGAACTTGGTTCTCAGTGTGGTCTATCCTGGGCACCTCCAATCCCAGCACATGTAACAGCCACATGTAACAGATCACATTGTAGCTCATGCTGATGGACTCAGGCAAAACACAGGCAGTGGCTAATCTTGATCTATACCTTATGGGAGGCCTCCAAACCAGTGCACCTGGTAGACAACTTCAGACCACATCAAAGCACCACCCAGCCACCTCCACAAGGAATATACTCAAGGAGAAGACTGAGCTGGACCCCTGAACAGCTGATTCTCTACAGTTGCAGGCAGTTCTTCCAGCTGACTGGCCTGGGAGGGAAATCCCTCCCATGGTTTGCCATCAGCAATCAATGCTCAACTACAACAGGAGGTGTACACAGTTCACAAAGAAGGGGGTGCACCTGGAGTGCCCAGCTCAGGTGAACAGGGAGCTGTGTCACTGGATCCTATATGATGCCTACTATATTAGGCCACCCTACCAAGCCCAGGAGACATAGCAGTTATACCTAATACATAGAAATAAACACAGAACATATCCCAGATAAAAGAAAAAAACAAAATTTCAGGAAAAGAACTAGACAAAATAGATATAAGTAATCTACCAAATGCAGAGTTCAAAGCACTGATTATAAGGATGCTCAGTGAACTTAGGGGAAGAGTAGGTTAACTTACTGAGAACTTCAACAAAGAGATAAGAAACAAAAATAGAGGTAGAAAACATAAGAAAGAACCAGTCAGAAATGAAGGATTCACTAACTGAAATGAAGAATAACCTACAGGGAATCAACAATAGAGTAGACAAAGCTGAGAATCAAAACAGTGATTTGGATTATAAGGAAGCAAAAAACACCCAATCAGAACAGCAAAAAGGAAAATAACCCAAAAATATGAAGACAGTGTAATCAGCTTCTGGGACAACTTCAAGTATACCAACATTTGCATCATGGGTGTGCTGGAAGGAGAAGAGAGAGAACAAGAAATTGAAAAGCTATTTGAAAAAGTAATGACAGAAAACTTCCCTAACCTGGTGAAGGAAGTAGACATATAAGTCCAGGAAGTACAGAGAGTCCCAATCAAACTGAACCCAAATAGGCCCCCACCAAGACACATCATATTTAAAATGCAAAAGTTGAAGACAAAAATCGTAAAAGCAGCAAGAGAAAAGCAGTTAATTACCTACAAGGGAGCCTAACCTAAGACTGTCAACTGGTTTATCAACAGAAATTTTTCAGGCCAGAAGGGATTGGCAAGAAATATTCAAAGTGATGAAAAGCAAGGACTTACAACTAGATTACTCTATCCAGCAAAGTTCTCCTTTAGAATATAAGGATATATAAAGAGTTTTTCAAACAAGAAAATGCTAAAGGAGTTCATTACCACCAAACCAGCATTACATGGGTGAAAACAGTGAAGGGATTAGGAAGTAAAATTGGTAGAAACAGAATAGTCCTGAGGATATAATGTACAGTATAAGGGTTATAGTCGATAATAATATAATAACTATGCATGATGTCAGATGGGTATGAGATTTATCAGGATGATCACTTAGTAAGTTATATAATGTCTAATCATGGAGGTATACACCTGAAGCTAATATAATATTTCATGTCAACTGTAATTTAAAAGTAAAAAATTATTTAAAATAATCTATTTATATAAAAACCCTGGGTGTAACAACTTGTCACAACTGAGACTTGATCAACCAGAAGTCAGTCCTGCAGTCAGTGCTGGGTTGCCGTGGCAACCTTCATAGCCACTGCCACATGCTGTGGTATAAAACACAGAGTGCAAGTGATCAGGAGCAGAGGAACCACCTCCATGCCACCTCCTCCCCCCCATCCCCGGCTTCCATCAGTCCCTCCAGCCCTGAGGCCCCCTCCCTGAGCTGTTTCTGGGGGGAGCAAGGTTTCAGGGAGGAAACAGCCCTCAGAACATGGAGGCATATCTTTATAAAGTTTTAATACATTACATTTGAGGTCGTGGTGGTACTGTTTTACCCACAGCGTCTACAGGAATTGCTGCAAATTTACTTCTCAGTGGAAGAACCTTTCATTCTTAATATAAATTACCAATTCCATTAAATGAAACTTCAATTTCTAGACTCGATATAAACAGTGAAGTTGCTAAAACTATTAAAAAGGCCCAACTTCTCATTACTGATGAATGCACCATGGCATCCAGTCATGCTATAAATGCCATAGACAAATTACTAAGAGAAATTATGAATTTGAATGTTGTATTTGATAGGAAAGTTCTTCTTCTTGGAGGCGATTTTGACAATGTCTCAGTATTGTACCACATGCTATGCGATTGGCCATAGTACAAATGAGTTTAAAGTACTGTAATGTTTGGGGATGTTTCAGAAAGTTGTCTCTTACAACAAATATGAGATCAGAGGATTCTGCTTATAGTGAATGGTTAGTAAAACTTGGAGATGGCAAACTTGATAGCAGTTTTCATTTAGGGGTGGATATTATTGAAATCCCCCTGAAATGATTTGTAATGGATCTATTATTGAAGCTACCTTTGTAAATAGTATATCTATAGATAATATTAAAAATATATCTAAACATGTGATTCTTTGTCCAAAAAATGAGCACGTTTAAAAATTAAATGAAGAAATTTTGGATATACTTGATGGAGATTTTCACATATATTTGAGTGATGATTCCATTGATTCAACAGATGATGCTGAAAAGGAAAATTTTCTCATCAAATTTCTTAATAGTATTACTCCTTCAGGAATGCTATGTCATAAATTAAAATAGAAAGTGGGTGCAATCATGCTACTGAGAAATCTTAATAGTAAATGGGGTCTCTGTAATAGTACTAGATTTATTATCAAAAGATTATGACCTAATATTATTGAAGCTGAAGTATTAACAGGATCTGCAGAAGTATTAACAGGTTCTGATTCCAAGAATTGATTGTTCCCATTTGACACTGGCCTCCCATTTAAATTGATTCAATGACAGTTTCCCATGATGCCAGCATTTGCAATGACTATTAATAAATCACAAGGACAAACTCTAGACAGAGTAGGAATACTCCTACCTGAACCCAATTTTGCACATGGTCAGTCATACGTTGCTTTCTCTAGAGTTCAAAAAGCATGTGACTTTAAAGTTAAAGTTCTAAATACTTCAGCACAAGAGAAATTAGTCAAGCACTCTGAAAGTGTTTTCATTCTTAATGTGGTGTTCTGGGAGATATTAGAATAAGTTTAATCACTTTATCAGTCATTGTTTGCATCACAGCTGTTTTCATATCATGTTTTTATATCATGCCTCTGTTGTTATATCATTTTGTTACTGTTTATTTATTAATAAATTTATATATTATTTTCATATACATTTTACTAATTTCCTTTGATCTCTCACACTTCTATTATAGAGACAGGGCAAATAACAATATTAAAATATTTTCTCTAATTGATTCCTTTTTAATGTGCATGAATTTTGTGCACCAGACCACTAGTAATAATAATAATGATACAAGAATAAACTGTTCCCCACACTCACAACTGTAAACCCACTTTGCCCAACCCTGTATTCTGGGTTTACCCCCAAAAGTCTAGTCTACTTCTGTTACCATGATTTCAACCCCCCTTTACCCTCTGGTAACCACCATTCTGTTGTCTATATGAGTTTGTTTGTTTGGATGTTTTGTTTGTTTGTGACTTTCTGATTTATATCCCACACATGAATGAAATCATACATTTCTTGTTTGACCTATTTCACTTAGCATAATCCTCTCAAAAATCCATCCATGTATTGTAAATGATATTTTGTATTTTTACTAGAGGCTCGGTGCATGAAAATTCATATTCAGGGGCAGGGGGGTTGAGGAGGTGGGTGTCCTTCAGCCTGGCTTGTGCCCTCTCACAGTCCAGGAGTCCTCAGGGGATGTCCTACTGATGGTACAGTCTGGCCTCCCTCTGCGGGAGACAACCTGGCCGGACAGGCAATCAGGAGACAGTGCCGCCCTCATCACCCTGCCATTGCTGCTGCCTGGCCTCCCTCTGCAGGAGTGACTAGACAAGGGATCAGGGGGTGGCACTTTGCCATCACCCTGCCACTGCCACCCAACCTCACTCTGTGGGAGATGACCGGACAGGCCGATCAGGGGATGGTGCCACGCCCCCCTCCCCCATTGCCCCTCCATCGCCACTGGTCACCACCACTCCCATCACTGTTTCCTCCGTCTGCCCACTGGCATGTGCCTTGTCTGGCCTGGTAGGGCCTACTTGCCAGCCCCACCCCCTGCCAACTGGTCATTCCACTGTTTGGTCAATTTACATATTATGCTTTTATTATATAGGATGATATAGGATAGCTGAGTAGTATTCCATTATGTATATGTATCACATATTCTTTATCCAATCATTCATTCAAGGACACTTCAGTTGCTTACATATCTTAGCTATTATAAATAGTGCTGCAATAAGTATAGGGCTGCATAAATCTTTACAAATGAATGTTTTCAATTTTTTCAGGTAAATACCCAGAAGTGGAACTGCTGGATTGTATAGTAACTCTATTCTTAATTGTTTGTGAACGCTTTATACTGTTTTTCTGAGTGGCTGCACCAGGATCCTGCCCACACTAAGAACTGCCCAGCACAAAGTCTGAGGCTTCATATCCCCCCAGATCTTTCTCTATTAGCCACCAGCTTTTGGGCTGAGCATCAGAGGGACAGCTTATCTTGTCCCCACTGTAAAGTAAGAGCACCATCTTTCAGGCTTGAGGAATAAGAATGAGATAATATGTTTGGGTCTGTTTAGAGAAGATGTAAAGTGATATGAAAGAAGGTCCACTCTGGTCTCAGGAAATCATCTTCCTCCAGCCCTAAAAAGACATGTGATTTTATTTGTCACTAGAGACCCAGTGCACGAAATTCATGCACAGGAGAGGGGGGTCCCCTCCAATCCAGGACCCCTTAGGGAATGTCCGACTGCTGGTTTAGGCCTGATCTTGGGGATTGGGCCTAAACTGGCAGTCGAACATCCCTCTCACAATCCTGGACCACTGGCTCCTAATCCCTCACCTGCCTACCTGCCTGGTCACCCCTAACTGCCCCCCTCCTGTGGGCCTGGTTGCCTCTTATTGCCCCCCTCCTGGCCTGGTTGCCTCAAACTGCATCCCCACTGGCCTGGTCACCCCATGCAGCCTGCTGTCCAGTCATTTGGTCATCCCTCACTAACCCCCCCTGCTGACCTGGTCATAGGCAGCCATCTTGTGAGGGTGTGAGGGTTAATTTGCATATTATCTCTTTATTATATAGGATGGTTATTGGCTACTGCTCATTGTATGTGAGGTTCCATGCCACAGGCATTGTGTGTGTTTCTTAACTAATCCTCAAAACAAACTTTTAAAGCAGATATCATTATCCTCATTTAACAGATAAGAAAATTGGGGTTTGAGTAGTAAGTGACTTATCCAAGGTTACAGACCCCATCATTTGAACTCAAGCCTAGCCTCTTAACCATTTGTAATAAAGCAATAGATGCCCTATCTGGGTGTCCATGTCACACACTCAGTACAGGTTTTCATCCTCTTTATGTTTTTCTCAAGTATGGTCTACCCACAAGCCTGTATGGAGATGTCCCACACAGAACCCATGGTGCACAGCCACTACAACTGGCCTTGAGGCATGTGGTTAACTGCTCAGAGGCATCTGTGAGCGCCAAATTGTTCTCTTTGGCAGTGATATATTTGTTAGTGTGCCTTAGCCCCACCATCCTCACCTTACAGCTGGGCAGAATGTTGTAGGGAAGTTCTGTGACTACAAGTAAAGAATGGAAGTACAGTTTTACTCTACATATTACCAAGTGTTGTTTGGATGCACTTCTGTGAAGGTGGAAGAAAGAGCTGTTAGTTTCTCCTGTGGCTTATAGTGGAAGACCCATCTAGTACTATGGGATGGTATCTCACTGTGATTGCCTTGTGTGGTATAGATGATTAATACAACTCTAATCCATGTGACTCTAATCCAAGTTTGGGACATGGAATATTTCATATCCACTTCCCCTTTCACAGGAGCTCATGAGGACCATACTGGCTCTGTCCTGTATGAGTGGCACAGTATCTGGCCCATGGGAGGGGACATAATTGGTGCTCTTTGAACAGGAAGGAAAGCAGAAAAACACACACATCCCAAGATTCACATTCCCCTGTCCTGGAGCAAATGTTTTGTGTGTGTGGGGGGGGGTGGGGGGGGGACATTCCCCAAATGCACTCACAACACTTAAATGTTCCAAAATCTCCTAATTTAAGTTCAGTCAACTTTCTGAATCACTGGCCTAGGCTCCAGCATTACAAGAGAGTGTCCAACTATCTGTCATTCTTCCTGCCAGAGGCTGGCTCACCATTTTTAGGATTTACAACCCCAGGAGCATCACAGCCTATCACCTCCTCTCATGTTCACCTCACTCAGATTCACTCACATTGTTACTTGGCACTCTTCACATGTGTTCTTGCCTAGTTTTTTGCTCTAGAAATTAACAAAAACTATGATGTTATTAAGTACTGACAGAAATAGATTATATATTATGTGGGTAAAATTTTTTTTATGCTGACTCAGTCTCAATTCATGTAAAAGAAAATGAATTTCAGCATAGTTTGGACTCATCCTTATCAAGAAGCATTTACAGTAGAATCAACCAAGATGGCAGGACAGGTAAACACCAGTACTCACTGCCTCCCACAACCCTATCAAAATTACAACTAAACCACAGAACAACCATTCAGAACCACCTGAAATCTTGTTGAACAAAAGTCCTACAACTAGAGAATGAAAAAAGAAGCCATATTGATACTAGTAGGAGGGGCAGAGGTATGGAAATGGGCTGATCCAACACTCATATGTGGCATTTTGTTAATCAGGAGAGGTATTTTGGCTACCAAGGAGCAGGGGTCCTAGCCCCACACCAGACCCCTCAGCCCACGTTTCCAGTCCCAGGAAGAGAAGTCCTAATAACTTCAGGCTATAAAAACTAGTGGGGATTGTGGCTGAGTAACACGGGGCAGGATGGGGGACTACTAGGATCCCAAGCAGGTTCTCTTGAAGGTCTGGTATACAAAATAACTCAGACTCATTCCACCAGAGCTCCAGCACTAGACAGAAGCTTGAAAGGATCCAGGGACATATGGAGAGAAACTAAATTGTCTGGCAACAGGGAAAGAGCTTGGGGGCAACTTTCTCTCAGAAAAAAAATGTTGGCAGAGGTAATTGGTCCTTTGCTGAAACCTCCCTGCCACAGTGCCAACAGGCAAGTTACCTTATCTGAGTCTCCATAAACCTGGCCCACACTGTTCACCCTGCCCTGGTAATTCCCTGGGACCCCACCCCACTCAGTTTGCAGCCCCACCCAAGCTGTTTTCAGTGACTTTTCCATATGAATGTCCTTTCCTGGCTCAGGCTTCAGACTTTCCTAAAATCTCTCAAACAAATAACAGCTGACCTCAGCATAAGTGGCTCATACCTCTAAATAAGTGGCCCCAGGTCTGACACTAGCAGCAGCTGCCTTGGTTCACAGCCTAGCACCTCCAACCCCAACGAAAGTTAACAGTCATCTATAGATTTCTCTGTAGCTCATACTGGGTGACCCCAGGCAGTGCACAAAAAGTAGCAGACTTTGCATCTCCTGAGAGGCCCCAGAGCCAGTACACCTAGTGGTCAGCTTCAGACCACAATAGATTAAACCCTGCCTCATCCACAAGTGACACACTCAAGGGCCAGACTTGGTGAGCACCAAAGCCCCCCTGAAGCAAATTCTGCTCCAAAGGGGCATCTCTTGCACAGCAACTCTTTCACTGTAGTCACAGCTGGCCCACACAGCTGATTGGCTTGGAAGGTCAGTCCCTCCCAGTGATGCCAACAGCAATCAGGGCTCAAATGCAACAGGACAGTGCATACAGCCCACACAAGGATGAACCTAGAGTGCCCAACTCAGGTGCCTGGCAAGGCTAAGCCACTAGACCCTACAGGACACTACTACACAAGGCCACTTTACCAATTCCAGGAGACATAGTAGTTCTACCTAATACATAGAAATAAACACAGGGAAGCAACCAAATTGGAGAGACAAAGAAACATGATGCAAATGAAAGAACAGAAAAAAATCTCCAGAAAAGGAACTAAATGAAATGGAAACAAGCAAATAACTAGACACAGAATTCAAAACAATGGTTATAATGATACTCAAAGAACTTAATGAGAACTTAAGGAACTTAGTGACAACTTCAAGGAACTTAGTGAGAATATCAACAGCATAAAAAAGGACCAATCAGGAATGAAGGATACATTACCTGAAATGAAGAAAAGTTTACAGGGAATCAACAGTAGAGGAGAGGAAGCCAAGAATCAAATTAGCTATTTGGAATATGAGGAAGCAAAAAACATCCAATCAGAACAACAAAAAGAAAAAAATAACCCCAAAATATGAAGATAGTGTAAGTAGCCTCTGGGACAACTTCAAGTGTACCAACATTCACATCATGGGCATGCCAAAGGAGAAGAGAGAGAGCAATAAATTGAAAACCTATTTGAAAAGATAATGACAGAAAATTCCCATTTCCTGGTGAAAGAAATAAACATACAAATTCAAGAAGCATAGAGTCCCAAACAAGATGAACCAAAGAGATCCACACCAAAACACATCATAATTAAAATGCCAAATATTAAAGACAATGAGAGAATTTAAAATCAGCAAGAGAAGAGAACTTATTACCTATAAGGGACTGTCAGCTGATTTCTCAACAGAAACTTTGTGGGCCAGAGGGAGTGGAAAAAATATTCAAAGTGATGAATAGCAAGGACCTACAACAAAGATTACTCTACCCAGCAAAGCTATCATTTAGAATTTAAGGTCAAATAAAGAGCCTCACAGACAAGAAAAAGCTAAAGGAGTTCATCACCACCAAAAAAGTATTGAAGAAGAAGAAAAGAAGAAGAAGAAGAAGAAGAAGAAGAAGAAGAAGAAGAAGAAGAAGAAGAAGAAGAAGAAGAAGAAG
>PVJC01002693.1:0-17410 GCA_004026665.1 Murina feae | reverse complement strand
AATAAACTGATGAATAAAATAGAACCAGAGGCATGGAAATATGGAACTGATGGATCTCAGCAAAAGAGGGGTGAGGGAGAGATTAGCCAAAGAACTTATATGCATACATGTATTACACATGAACACAGACAATAAGGTGGTGAAGGCCTGGGGTGGAGTGGGATCCAGGTGGAGGGGGGCAAGGTGCAGAAAAGAGAGTCATCTGTAATACTCTCAACAATAAAGATTTTAAAAAATAAAAAAGGAACATTTACCTTCCAAATTTACCAGAATCACCCAACTCCAAGGAAGCCAGCCTTCCCACTATCTCAGCCTACTGCACATTCCTGCCTCAGGCTCTGTCTAACCTTTTACCATCCCCACCCTGAAATATCTTGCCTTTTCCTTTACTCACCTTAGCAATCCTTCAAGGCTCAACTCAAGTTCCACGTCTGCCATGAAACTTGTCTTTACCATCCTGATTCTGGCACCCTCTCTCTGATCCCCATAGTACCTGACACATGGTGTGGGGTTGTATTCTCACCTTCCCTGCTGTTTAACATGCACAAGCCTCACCTCTCTAACAATCCAATAGGCTCTTGGGGGCAGGGATCAGAGTACCTGTGTCCTCCTTCTTTCCTTCCTGATCTGTCAAAACCCTTCTTAGTCTTTAAGATTCAACTAGAAATCATCTCCCCTCCTCAATTCTGGTAGAATGAATGGCTCTCTTATCATTTGGTCTTCGAACTCTATGGTAACACAGCCCTCTCTCAAGAACAGTTCTTTTGGTATTCGTTTCTCCCAATACTTGCTGAAATAAATTACTGAATTGAGTATTTCAGCTTGTAGATTTGTTGCTGTGTGAAATCATTGTAACAATATGCCTACTATCACAATCCATAGCATCTAAACCATATGGCACTTTTCATGTTGCTAAGGACAGAATACAGTAGGTCCTTGGGTTACGTCGGAAATCCGTTCCTACAGCACAATGTAAAGTGATTTTCGCCATAAGTCGGAATCCACCTACATAAGCACCTACGTCACTCACGTGGAGCACATACACTGCAGTAATGAAGTGAAACAGTAAAAACAAATTTGAAAGAAAGATAACAATTCCTGACCTTTACTTGTGGTAAATAAATAAAGCACATATGTACATACATCAAAATGATGGAACTTTAATAAATAAATGGGAGATGGCGAATTAACCATGAAATGATGTATGTCAAGTCCAACATAACCCAAGGTCTGTCTGTATAGCCAAGCTCCTCAGGAAGCTTGAATTTATAAATACCACTATCCCACATGCAAAGTATTTATTGTAATATTAAGGAGAGCAGGTGAAGGCACCTAAGCTGTAGACAACCCTAGGACTCTGGTGTCATAAAAGGACAGAAGAAAGGAAGCAAAGTATACATAACTGAAAATCTGAGCCAAGAAATTTGAAATTGACAACAGTGAGAGAATCTTCTGGTTTGTGGTTTGGAGACTCCAAAATTTCTCCAATGTCAATGGAACAGCCTCTGACAAAGTGGCAGATTAGAGGGAACATTAGGTAGTCCTAAGAAAGGCTGCTGTCCTCACATGTTTCTCTTTCCCCATTGTCACTGTCTTTGAGGTGCGGGCTACCCCAAGAGGAAGCCTTTCCTAAGGGCTGAACCCTTTAAAGATGATTCTCACTCAAAAGTGGCTTGAGAAATAAGGCTAAAAGGATGTAACTGGAAGACTGAAACTATTTGAACTAAGGAAAATTTAAGGTTGAGGGTTTAGAAGATATTTCCTCCCCAGAAAATGGGTCATCTTTTTCAATCAGCTTTGCATTGATGGTAAATAAATTTTGCTGCTCAATATTCAATTCATATCTATTTTACCTGAGCCTGGGTGGTCAACAGATTTTTTTACAAAGATTTCTAAATCTTTTGAGTGTTAAATGATCTGAATTGTGTTCACCCAAAATTTATATGCTGAAATCTTAACCCCAAGTACTTCAGAATGTGATTGTATTGGGATATAGGGCTTTATTAAGTTAAAACTAGGGGCCCGGTGCATGAAATTCGTGCACTGGGGGGGGGGGTGTCCTCAGCTCAGCCTGCCCCCTCTCACATATTGGGAGCCCTCAGGGGGTTGTCCTACTGACAGCTTAGGCCCGCTCCCTGCTCCCCTTGGGGAGCAGGCTTAAGCCTCAGTCTGGCCTCCCTTTGTGGGAGGTGACCAGGCTAATCAGGGGAAGCCACCAGCCCTATCACCCTGCTGCTGCAGCCACTGCCAGTCACCACAGCCACCAATGTGTTTTCATCAACACAGACTCTAGTCCCTTCACCATGAAAAAATGACAACTTCCTTTAGGCTTTTCAAGATGTGTCTTTCATAAGATATGACATTTCTTTCTTTTTTTTTTTTTTATCCTCACCTGAGGATATATTTCCATTGATTTTTAGAGAATATTGAAGAGAAGGGGAAATATAGAGAAACATCAAAGTGAGAGGAACACTTTGATTGGTTGCCTCCTGCATATGCCTTGACCTGGCTGGGCCCTGGCCAGGTAGAAGCCTGCAACCTAGGTACATGCCCTTGGTCAGAATTGAACCCAGACCCTGCAGTCAGCAAGCTGAGGCATTATGCACTGAGCCAAACTGTCTAGGGCAGGATATGACATTTCTTAGCCCTCCAGCAGTGGACCTTCATTTTTTTTTCTCCAGGAGTGTGGTGGAAAAACCCTAGATCACCTTTAGGGATTCTTATTACCCAAGTTACTAAGAATATTACCAGTGGCATACAGGGAGCTTAGCCAAGGAGCAGTCAGAAAAGGTGTTTCCTCTGTAGTTCACTCTGATCACCGACTCTACCCCTGCCCCTTCAATCCCAGCTCCACCCCTGCCCAGGCCTGTAACCTCTGGCCTAGGCAGGGGACCCCCAGGCCCCTGAAATCTCCAGCTCCGACCCTGCCCAGGCCCCTCTGATTGCCTGCTTCACAGAGCCCAGGCCTCTGCGATCACTGGCTCTGCCCTTGTCCCACTGGCAGCCTCTGGCCAAGACTGCAGGCCTGGGCAGAGGACCCCCAGACCCCTGTTTTGCCAGTTTCACCAGTGCCCAGACCTGTGCAATCTCAGGCTCCACCCCTGTCCCTCCAATTGCTGGCTCTGTGGAACCCAGGCCCCTGCAGTCTCCCGCCTTGCCCCTGCCCAGGCCTGAGGCCTCTGGCCTAGGCCTTATACCTGGGTAGGGCACGCTCATACATTTTCGATCACCAGCTCTGCCCTTGCCCCCTCCAATCACTAGCTCCGCCCTTGCTCATGCCTGAGGCCTCTGGCAAAGGCCTCTGGCATGGGCAGAGAACCCCCAGTCCCCTCTGATACCCTGTTCTGCCCCTCGGGCTCCCCGCCTCCCCCACCGCCTGCCTTGTTAACAGGACTGACCACTTCCATGGTGGGGCTGAGCCAGACTGGGTACTGCCATCTAGTGGCTATAGGGGTGGCCATATTGTGGTCATGGGGGTAGCCATCTTTGTGACAGAGTGACACCTAATTTGCATATTGCTCTTTTATTAGATAGAATGTGGCTATGGGCACCTCCATCTTATGGCTATTTGGGCCACCATCTTGTGGCTATGGGGGTGGCCATCTTTGTGACAGAGTGATCCTTCATTTGCATATTACTCTTTTATTAGATAGGATGAAGCTGTTAAGGGAGGGGCTCCAATCTCGTATGACTGGTCTCTTTATGAGAAAAAATTTGGACACATAGAGACACAAGAGATGCAGTTCTACAGAGGAAAGACATAGAGAAAATTTAGTGAGGATACAATGAGGAGAGATGCCTCAGAAGAAACCAAACTCTGCCAGTATAATCCTCCAGAATTGTGAGAAAATTAATTTAAGTTCTACCCTCTCCACTCCCAGTCTATGGTATTTTGTTATGATGCCCCTAACAAACCAATCCACTCAAGTAAGCCAACTTGTATGGGAAATAAACTATTAGCTTTCATAACTATGACACTAGACCTCTAGATGTACATTCTTTTTAATTTGACAGCCAATATCTCCAAGTCGTGTGGTTTTTTTGTGTTGTTTTTTTTCTAATTTCCTGCTACAGGTGGTGAAAGTATGGAACTTTGAAACAGGAAGACTGCCGTGTGAATTTATTGGGGTTTATGGCAATACTGGAATCATTTCTCTGACCTTTGACTCCAATGGGAGAAGGTAAGTGCCTTCTCAAGTTTTTATTGACCATTGGGCAGGTGATCCCTGACATGCTATCTAACGGGAGACCGTTTCCTAGACAGTGACTGGGAGCAGAGATGGCTAAAAATATGGGGCTGTAAGAAGGGGCATTGTCGGCCCATCCGGAGACATGGAAAGTCACTTCCTAACAAGGGTCCCCATCAAGTAATGATGCACGGTTAAGCATTTGTTTTTAATGTAGAAGAAATCAAAGGAGATAGGATCTAGGATGCCTGTAAACAATGCTTTTTTCCTAGCATTTCATTTCCAATGACACTAAAATTCTACTTAGGGGGGAACATACTTGGCATAAATCAATGTGCTCCTGGCTATGCCTCTAGCCTGTGTTCCTTCACTACGTGGTTTCTACTTGATTTCTCAAAAAAAGCTTCACCTTTCAAAACCTTTAAACATCACCTAAGTCAAAATCAAGGTGAAGAACTAAAGTTAGTCTCTTTTATGTGTTATTGTGATTTTTTTTCAAGGATACTTATTCTACTTATTCCTGTCCACTTTCTATGGTGAAATGTGCACAATTCTGACTAGTTAAACTTTCCATGAGGAAGGTAAGAGGCAAACATCAGAATATAAATGAAATAGAAGTTAAAAAAAAAAAAAGGCTAAATTTACTCAAAGGAACAAGTGTGTGGTTCCCAGATCTGTCTTTGACCTGCATGCATTCATGTGTTCATTCAGTCACTCAGCAAGCGCTGGGTTCTGCGTAGGGTCCCTCCAGGAAAAAAGGAGCCCTTCCCACAGCTGAGAAAGGGCAGAACTAGCCTTTTCAAACAATGATGGTGGCAGGAAATCAGCAGGGCTTTGATGGCTTCAAATCACCTACCTGTGGTGTCCTAAATCAGTCAGTCCTAAATTTTTCCTAATCATCAGCTGGATTAAATTAATATGCATAAGCTGATTCAAGACTAATTGAAAGATTTGTTTAATATAATGCTGATAAGGTTGTCATTCTAGACAAAAAGCCTGTGAAGTCTGTGATTGTACCTACTTGACGTTAACTAAAATAAGTGAGTTATATTCAGTGTAAATATAAGAGGTGCATCTTGGTATTTAGTGGGGCACCTTTTGGATACAAAGTTTGTCCTGGAGGAGGACACCAAGACAGTGAAGGGAAGGAAATGTGTTGAGAAATTCCCAAGGACCCAGATTGCTCTCAAGTAGTAATTTAAGCAACAAGGCTCTTTCTGAATGTTGGAAGCCATTCTCTGCACATTTTGATGACTGTTAGAATATCTCCCCAAATGCTTTAGGAAAGTATAAATCACAGGCTAGAGTAATTAAATACAGCAACCATAAGTCAAAGAATGAAAATCCAGTAAGTTCCCTTTGGGACACTAACAGATTTAAAAAAAAAAACAATTTTTGGTTTGTGTTCTTGACTCCATGATTCAAGCATGCTCTTAGAAGTGACTCAGGAAATCAATTGCTCATGGAGTGCATTTGTGGACCTTGGGGATCACAGGTGTCCTGTGTCTGCTTGCTGATCCCTTAAACACCAATGAAATAACTAACCTTAATTTATCAAGTCGCATTTTATCTTGTTCTTTATAAAAAAGCAGAAGAGATTATTTCCTTGCTCTCTTCATTGATTAGTGGGACACGGCAATATTAGACCAGTACTGATTCCATGTGAATGCTAAACAAATGGTAAGCTTAAGTATGCAAATGTGATCATCTATTATTGTTCTAGATGTGTCATGGTGGTAGGATGAGACAGGAGAATAAATGTGTATTTTTCAAGTGAAACATACAAAGTTATGATATTTCAAAATCCTGCTTCAGATTTATATCATTATTGCCCCCTTCCTCCTCATTTCTCTCTCTTTCTCTCTCTCTCTCTCTCCCTCTCTCTCTCTCTCTCTCTCTCTCTCTCTCTCTCTCTCTCTCTCTCTCTTTGCCTCTCTCGCTTCTCTCTCCTACATGTGATTCTTTTTCCTTCAAAAAACATATAGCCCTAGCTGGTTTGGCTCAGTGGATAAAGCATAGGCCTGCAGACTGAAGGGTCCCAGGTTCCATTCCAGTCAAGGGCACATGCCTGGGTTGAGGGCTCGATCCCCAGCAGGGGGTGTGCAGGGGGCAGCCAATCAATGGTTCTCTCTCATCACTGATGTTTCTATCTCTCTGTCTCCCTCTCTGAAATCAATAAAAATATACTAATAATAAAAATGATAATAATAATAAACATATATTGGGTCCTGGCTGGGTAGCCGAGTTGGTTAGAGTATCTTCCTCCCAATGCACCAAGGTTGCAGGTTTGATCCCAGTCAGGGCACATGCAAGAATCAACCAATGAATACATAAGTGGGTGAAACAACAAATCTCTCTCTCTCTCTCTCTCTCTCTCTCTCTCTCTCTCTCTCTCCTCCATTTCTCTCTCTCTCTAAAATAAATAAATAAAAATTTAAAAAGACAAACCTATTTTGGAGAAATTCTTTATAGCTCTGCTATCTGGTACAAGTCGAGCTGTGATATAGACAAAAGAGTGTCCTCTCTTCCTTTTTTCACACCATCTTTCCTTCCTTCTTTCCTTTAAAAGAACTTTTTACCTTGTTTCAGTTTCTTCCTTCTACTTCTCTTCAATTGGAAGAAGTCTACTGACTGCACCTAATTTGGAAGGGGTCACACCAATAAATAATTCTCCAACACCAGCTGGGCCTCCTATAATTCTACTCAATTCTGACATTATCTACCTGGAGATAACATCAGATCCCACAGTTTAAGGTTTCAGGCCCACAAAACTGCTCCCCACCTCAGATGCCAGTCAAAAGCCTGTGCTCCTGACCAACTGACTACATATAGATAGGGTAAGCTGTGTGGGAAGGGGTGTAGAGTTTCCATGCTTTCCTCATGTAGGAAATTCCAAGGATTTTAGGAACTTTGTTAACAATGGGGACAAAGACCAAATATATATTTTTTCCTATATAATAAAAGCCTAATATGCTAAGTGTCTGATCATTCAGTCATCCCATCTTCCTTTCAGCCAATCAAAGCATAATATGCTAATACTATTCTAAAGCCACTCAACCACTTGCCATGATGTGCACTGACCACCAGGGGACAGATGCTCCAACCAGGAGGTTAGCTTGCTGCTGGGGTCTGGCTAATCAGAACTGAGCAAGATGGGCTGGACATGCCCTGGTGCCTTCCCGTGGTCCCTTCCCATCTGGCCAACCTCCCACGTCCCTCCCCGGCCCTGATCATGCACCAGTGGGGTCCCTCAGCCTGACCTGCACCCTCTCGCAATCCGGGACCCCTCCGGGGATGTCAGAGAGCTGGTTTCCCCCATGGCAGAAGGACCAGTCACTATGATGTGCACTCACCACCAGGGGGCAGACCCTCAATTCAGGAACTGCCTCCTGGTGTTCAGTGTGCTCCCACAGGGGGAACGGCTGCTCAGCCAGAAACTGGGCTCACAGCTGGCGAGCACAGCAACAGTGGCAGGAGCCTTTCCTGCCTCCACGGCAGTTGGACATCCCCCAAGGACTCCTGGACAGTGAAGGGGTGCAGACCAGGCTGAGGGAACCCCCCCCCCTCGCTCAATGCATGAATCTCATGCACTGGGCCTCTAGTTTTATTATAAAATCACATTATAACAAAGTGCTAGCTTATTGTTTGTGGGAAACGAGTAAACTCGTCATACCACTTTTTATACTAAAGCGCGGGAGATGAGTTTTTTCCAAAAACGATGAGTAGAGACAGCCGTCAAATATTCAGGGCCTGGCATTTCTACAACAATGAAAATGTGCAAGACAACTCAGATAGACTTTGCAAAGTCAGACCATTATTGGATTTCTTTCTTCCCATTACGAAGCGATTTGCCGGGAAAATGCCCGCTTACATTGGGTTTTAAAAATCTGCCCGGGGCAGAGAGGACATTCCCTAGGAATCACAGCAGCCTGTTCTTGACACCTGAAGCTCTCAGACCCTGCTTGGTTTTCTTACTCTTTGCATAGGCTGACCGTGTTCCCACCTCCCAGGGGTTTCCCAATCTATATCACATATCCTCACCTCTAACTGATGGTTCCCAATCTATTGCTGTTCATCCCTGTAGTTCACCCTGCGCCTTCCTTCTCTTGGCTTGTCTTTATGCCCTAGTACCTTTTGAAATAGAAACAGAAGATAAATGCCATCTATCAGCATCTATATGGGTTGTGGCTTAGTGGTGGGGGAGGGGATGAATTGACAGGGGAAGTTGGTTATAGCCATGTTTTCAATCTACCTGTGCCATTTTATGTCCCCTGCTTTGCTATGTAGAGTGGTCATCAATTTCCAAAAGTCTTTAAATATCAAAAGTAACTTATTTATTTGATACACAGTTTAAGCCTTGCATCCTCAGATTATTTGAGAGATGACTTCCTGAGATGTCTTGGAGTTGAATCTGTTCTTTGATATCACAGGTTCTGGAACTGATGGCTTTTGTTTTTTCACATTCAACAGCTATGAATATTATTATGAAGGCAAAGCTGTGTGGACCACGTGCAGAGAGCTTGTCAGTTGACATATGATTTGCTGAAAAGCAATCACCCAAATGTCAGGCATGGATTCCTTTTTATCCCCACTGGCATCGGGGGAATTTGCTTTGACATTTTGAAAATCTGCATCACAGGTGGGGTGAGGAGCAGGGTCCTACAACATGCCAATGCCTTCTCTATGAAATTTTGAATGTGTTGGCAGCTCATTTCACTGCTTGTACATCTCCTGTTTTGCTTTGGAACAAGACACACCATGTGACTTTCATCATTTCTGGAAGCTGCAGCCCTATTGGCAAGATGACCTGGTGAGCCCTGGTCCATGGTCTAGCTCTCAACTCAAACAGTGGCATATAATGAGGGGTGCATCTCCTGGTCCTACCTAGAGCAGCCATAAGCATCTCAAAGACCTCTGCACTGCAAATTCATAATTGTGGTGCAGGTAGAGCCAGAAGCACTGAGCAGTAGGCAGCTACTTCTGCTCTAGGAAGAGTGATGGCCCAATGTTCACATTGAAGTGTGAGGTCACAGAAGCAAATCCAAGCAGCTCTCCCTGAATCCAGCTGGGGGTCCTGTGATATAGGATGGGCACCTAAGGATGTAGTGGGTGTGATATTCCTCAAAGAGACATCTAATTCCTGCTTCTGGCCCCAACTTGCTATAGCTTCCCAAGATTGAATGACCTTCCTCATAATTATCTGGATACCAAGCCAATAAGACAAGTGTTAAGAAAGGTCACTGCACCAAGTACCTCTGTCCCACCCTACCTAATGATCCCTGTAAATATCCCAAAGATATTAGTCACAAATTCCATGGACGTAATCCAGTGCCTGAGTTATAGCAGCTACCCAATAAATACATGTTCATTCAACCAGCATTTGTCCAATGCCTATAATGGGCCAAGTGTATGTTCTCTGAAGATGCAGTGATGAGCAAAATGGTCATCGTGTGGTTTCTGCCTTCTTGATACTTGCAGGTTAGTGAATGTTGAGCAAAAGAACAAAGTCATGCAGAAAATACCCAAGAGAAGCGTGGCCATTGCAAGAGTGAAAGTCATCCAAGAGTCAGTGAAGTGTTTCTTCAAATGTTTTTTTATTCGGTTATCAATTTGTTCAACACATGTTTATCAAACACTGTCATAGTGCCATGCTTAGTGGATGAGCACAAAAGATACAAAGGCGGGGGGGAATGTGATCCTGGCTCAGATTCTTACAGACTGTGAGAAGATAAAATAAGAAAATAATACCCATGCAATGTGATGGATGTCATAATGTATAAACTTCAGAGAAGCACAGGGGCGGGAACTACTAACTTTCCCCTAACTTCATAAGGGATATTAACTATGACCAGGATTTTCCCAAGACACGAGGGCAGGGAAAGGCATCTGGATGAGGGGAAGGGCATGAGCCATGTCCTGAAGTGGGAGGAGCAAGTTGTTTGGAAGGTCTATGAAAGTTGGAGGGCGTAGATCATCAGGTACAGGAGGAAATTAGGTCAGAAAGTTAAATTAGAGCTTGAAGTCATGCTAAGGTGTGTCCTCCTCATTGTGCAGGCAGTAGGGAGGGGGGTGTGCAGGAGCAGGAATGTAGACTTTAGTGCTCACAGTCTGTGAAGGAGACAGGATTGGCGGCAGAAGGTTGTGGGAAGAAGAGAGCTATTGACTTCTTTTCTAGCAATCGTCCAATGCCACCTTCTCAGTTGCTTTCAAGCAGAAGGACATCTTAGGTCTTCAAGATCTCTCCATGGGGAATTTACGAAGACAAGGGAGAAAGGACACCTTTCCAGTGCAAGAGAAGCCAATTCTCTTCAAATGAAAACTGTACCCATGAGAAAGTTAAAGGACAATGGCCAGGAACACTGAACTCTGCAGCACTTGTCTCAAAAAAAAAAAAAACCACACACACACACACACACACACACACAAAAAAAAAAAAAAAAAGACAACAACAACAACAAACCATTTTGGTTTCTTATCTTTCTTAAGGGTCCTTATCCAAAATTCCTCCTTTGAAGGAGAGTAGCTGTTTCATTTCCTAACACCACATGTAAGCCACCATGGAGCAGATGGGCAGCTCAGGGAGGGAAGCAGGGACAGCACTTACTGGTATTACACCTGGGGCTGCTGGAAAACCAAACCACCTTGGCCAGTGCTTGCGTTCCATTGTTGCATTTCAGCTTCAGCCGGGCTCCTTGTAATTAATCTGTTTACCAGCAATATGGGGAGGGAAGGAAGCTACTAGAAATAGCAATTCCCTGGGGAGGGTGATAAAACTGACCAAAGGAGATGAAGCACCTCTTTGGTCCTCTGGGCTGGGCCACCAGGTTCCAGATGAGTCCTTGGTGTGAGCAACCACAGAAGGAGGAACCTTTCTGCTCCCTTGGTTGTAGGGATGATGTAAAGGGAAGTTAGCTATGGGCAGCTGGGCATTTGATTTCTTACTCTGTTCCTCTCTGTCCTTTCTTTCTCAGAAACACTGTACTGGAAGGACATCCTCTGTGTAGCTCAATGCCCACCTTTCTTTCTTACAAGTTCCAGCTATGATGGGGAGATTATCATTTGGAATGTCATCTCAGGCCACATGTACTGCAAGTTGAATCTCCGGCAGAGCAGGAGATAGAAAAGGCAGGCTAAAACAAGACAAAACGAAAAGGCAGGCAAGGGGCAGGCTCTGTAGCCACTCCACACAGGCTTCAACAGGCTTAGACTACTGGTCAGCTGTCTAAAGAAACCTCAGATCTGAACTGCTTCCCAGGTGAAAGGGAATGGTCTGGTTTTAGGTTTAACTTAAAGGATGGAGATTCCCAAAGCTAGAAAAGAGCTCAGGAGTTCCACTAGCTTATTCACGTCCCCAGGCACCTGACCATTAAAGCCCATCTCATGGGCCAGCTCGCCCCCTCCAGGAGCCCTTTTCTCATCCACTGCTCTCCTGAGGGACTCTCTCTCTCCAACTGAGATTCTTGGACTTTGTTGGTACAAAGCTCTCACAGCACTGATTTTACTCCTCTGTCTTCAATACCACCACCCACATGCTCCTTCCACCCAGCTAACAAGCCTGCTCCCACAGCCCACATAAGACATCATCTCCAGATGTGTCACTCATCTGTGTGACTCACAGATCTTTATGCCACTCTCATCTCAGTCTCTTTCAGGTCCCCTGGCTTCCAGGGTTGTCCCATTGCCCAAATTCTCCTATACCCCCCACCTGGGTCTATCTTACTACTTGTATATTGCATTGTCAAATTTTCTCCACTCAAAATTTTCTGCCTCACTCTCCCAAATTTTCTGCCCTGGTCTCATACCGCTTTCTCTGATAATGTGATCATGTGTCCATGCATTTACTATTCATTAAAAAAATAGTGATGAGCTCCTGCTATGTGCCAGGCCCAATGCTAGGTGCTGCCTGGTAGTCACGTCCTTCTCCAAGCCATGAACCTTCTGAAAAATACATATGGGAGACAAGTGGGGGATTCATTTATCTATCAGTTTCCTTGCTGGCTGTGCTGGGTTGGAAAGCAAGATGGAACCACAGCTTTTGGGCTTCCTACCACTTCTTTTCCCACCTGCAGACTCCAGGGTCATTCTTCCCAAGTGGCAGTCTGAGACACTCACCAGCTATCAGCCAGGGGACCCACTGTCTCACACCCATCGAACCTGACAGGGGAGATATGGGGTATTGAGTATTTTTGTGTAAAATTGGGGATCTCTTACATCTCCTGAAGCCCAACAAGCAAACCCTTAAAGAACCATGAGCCCCAGATTACAATTTCCTGCTTTAGTCATGTGATAATTTACCAGCCAAGGAAACCCTTGAATGACTCATTCCATCAGAAACTATCTTTGAGCCTCTCTTTTGGACACAACCCCATGGAATATGGGTAGAAGAGTCTAGAAAGATAAGGGTGCTGCCCTTAAGGGCTCAGAGTCTAAGTTCAGAGATAAGATGTACATGCCCAACACATGTAAGATAATGATACAGCATTATCTTCCCTGTATTTGAGAGACACTGGAGGACAGTGGTTAGAACTTGAAATCAGTGGAGATGACAGGATTAAAAAGAAATGTTTACCTGTAGACTTATCCTGTCTATTCCTGTCTCCCTACACTATACAAAAAAAAAAAAAGATTCTCCTATGGAGCTCTTTCTGAGAGTGCCTAAGTTTTAAAAATCTCTGGGGGGAAGTGGTGCATTTCCTTCTAAAGTTTTATTCTCATTGCCATTAAAGTGAAAATAATGTCACCAGCCAAGAACGCAATGTCGACCTTTCAGCCAGCAGCTCTAAATTAAAACCCTGTTTGCAGCAGCATTCACTGCTTAAAGTTATGTGATGGCTGGTTTGGGGAAACTCCTTTTCTGCTCCCAAAATGCTCAGCCATGAATTCATATGTCTATATTGCAAAAATGGAATGTAAATATGTGAAAGTTTCTCATTCTTCCAGGAACGACAATACTGGCTCTTCCTGAAGGTCAGAGCATGACACGATGGTCTCTCTATGGGGCTGGTTAAGAGGTAGCCATCATATTTGGAAAACCATCTGGACAATTCTTCTGAAGTCATTCTCAGTAGAAAGGGGAGCTAAAAGAGAAAGACAGTTGTGCAAGCAAAGCTGGATGAGCTAAAAACAGGATCTTCCTGCCATCTTTTCAACATTTTAGCTTCACTGTTCATTATATTGAGGATTGTTAGCTTCTTCCCTGAATCAAGGAGAAAGAATTCAAGAGTGAAAGAGAGAAACCAAGAGATTTCAACCAGACTAAAATCCAGGAAATCAGTGAATTCACTGGGAGACTAAGGCCTTTTTCTTTTCTTCTTTTTTGATGTGCTAAAATACAGATAACATAAAAGTTACTATCTTCATTTTTTTATTAATCTTCACCTAAGGATATTTTTTCCATTGATTTTTAAAGAAAGTGAAAGGGAAGGAGGGGGTAGGAAGAGAAAGAGAGAGAGAGAGAGAGAGAGAGAGAGAGAGAGAGAGAGAGAGAGAGAGAGAGGTGAGAGAGACACATCAATTGGTTGTCTCCAGTGTGCAACCTGAGGAGGGTCAGGGATTAAACTTGCGACTCTTTGGAGCTCAAGCTAATGTTCCAACAACTGAGTACTGAGTACATTGGCCACGGCTATCTTAATTATATTTAAGTGTATAGTTCAATGGTATTGAAATACATTCACAATTTGTTCAGCTATCCATACCCATAACTCTTTTTATCTTGTAAAACTGAAACTCTATACCTATTAAACTATAAGTCCCCGTTTTTGTACTCTTTCCCTGGCTCCTGGCAACCACTATTACACTTTCTATTCCTATGAATTTGACTCTAAGTACCTTATAGAAGTGGAATCATACAGTATTTGTCCTTTTGTGACTGGCTTCTTTCACTTAATATGGCATCTTCAAGTATCATGTATGTTGTAACATATGTCAAAATCTTCTTCCTTTTTAAGACTGAAGAATATTCCATTGTATGTATAAACCACCATTTGCTTTTCCATTCATCAATTGGTGTACACTGGGTTGCTTCCAAGTTCCTGCTATTGTGAATAATGCTGCTATGACATGGGTGTGAACAAACATCTCTCTGAGATCCTGCTTTAATTCTTTGTTTGGCTATACATTCAGAAGTGGCATTCCTAAATCATATGTTAATTCTATTTTTAAGTTTTTGAGGAACCTCCGCTCTGTTCTCCCACTGTGGCTGCCCCATTTTACATTTCTACCAGCAGTGAATATGGTCCTGATTTCTCCACATCTGCACCAATACTTGTTATATTGTTTGTTAGTTTGTTGTTTTCTAATAACCATCCTAATGGTTTGAAGTGCTATCTCATTGTAATTTGACTTGCATTTCCTTAATGATTGTTGATGTTGAAGAATCTTTTCTTATACTTAATGGCCATTTGTATGTCTTCTTTGGACAAATGCCTATTCAAGTACTTTGCCCATTTTTTTAAAAATATATTTTATTGATTTTTTACAGAGAGGAAGGGAGAAGGATAGAGAGTTAGAAACATCGATGAGAGAGAAACATTGATCAGCTGCCACCTGCACACTCCCCACTGGGGATGTGCCCGCAACCAAGATACATGTCCTTGACCGGAATCGAACCTGGGACCTTTCAGTTTGCAGGTCAACGCTCTATCCATTGAGCCAAACTGGTCAGGGGACTTTGCCCTTTTTTTAATTGAGTTATTTGTTCTTTGTGTTGAGTTTTAGGAGTTTTCTATATATTCTAGGTATTAATTTCTTATCAGATGTATGATTTGCAAATATTTGCTTTTATTCTGTGGGTTGGCTTTTTACTTTGTGGAGAGTGTTTTTGATGCAAAAATTTTAAAAAAAATTGCATCAATTTGTCTGATTTTTTTGTTACCTGTGCCTCTGGTGTCATAGACAAGAAATTAGTGGCAAATGCAAAGCTGCGAAGTTTTGGCCTATGTTTTCTTCTAAGAATATTATTGTCTTAGACTTAGCCCTCAATGGCCCTCCCCCATCTGCTTGGGTTTTCCAGGTCTCTCAGCAGCTTCCTCAAGCCCACACCAACTTCCCAACCCCTGTCCTTCTCCAAAGTCCTGGAGTGTGAGGCAGAGCATTCACATCTGACTGCACCACCTGAAGCTGGGCTGGTTCCTAACCAGTGAGTCACCTGCACTGCAGTGTACACCATGTCTGTTTCAGGTCCAGGTCCAGGCAGCTCCGTGGCATGGGGGCAGCCACAGGAGAGAGCAAGAGAAAGCTGTAAGCTCTGTGGGAACATAACAAAATCTCTCTTGTCACCAGGCCCAGACCTAAGTGTTACCTGCCTCACCTTCCTGAACAGTCAGGCAGTCAAGTTGGCAGCCTCTGCTTTCCTGCTGACTAACGGGCTCCAAGGTGAGAGTGGGCCCCACAGGGTGTGCTGCTCTTTCTCAGGCAGGCCATTCAAGGCTCTGCTTTGGCAAGTGGGAGTCCTGCAGCATTCACAGCTCCCCTCTGCTTCTTCTGCTCTTTCCCTCTGGCTGTTCATTCTCTCTCCTTAAAGCCCAGGCTGACTAACCCCTGCAACGTTCCAACAGCAGAGCACCCTTCCTCTGCTGCTCCCACCCAGATCCTGTCACCTTTGGAGGCTATTTGGTGGGGCTGGTCCCATGGCAAACTTCACTCCTGTAAGTTGGGCAGTTGATGGAAATAACTTCCATGCTTCGGGTTTGTTCGATTTTTTTTGACACCATCCTAGCTGTGTGACATGGGAACTCTGCTGGGCTCTAAGTCCTTAGCTTTTACTTATCTACACAGCATTTCTAATTACTGGAGATTAATACAGGAAGTCTAGTTCTTAACATAAACATGTTACAACATTTCACTTGCCATCATCTGACAGGTAAGCTTCATCCATGATGGGCCATGTGTGTGTGTGAGAGAGAGAGAGAGAGAGAGAGAGAGAGAGAGAGAGAGAGAGAGAGAGAGATGGGCCCTATGTGTAGATGTGTATGTGGGGGGCAGGCAAGGGGTGGGCATGTCTTTCAGTCTATAGACAAAGTCCAAGTCAGCAGCTTTGTGGAGATAGCAGGAGACGCCCTTGCCTGTGTGGCTGACCAGGAAGGCTCTCTGCATGTCTGTGACATCAAAGACTATGGCCTGTGGGGACCAGAGCCTCAGCCTCCCAAGAGTAAGCAATAGCTCTTCATGTTAAACACTGTGCTGGGCACAGTCTCACTTTTAGTTTACTATTCTGGTTGGTAAAATTAAAATGTGCCAGTGAGAAGGGGTCTTTTAAACCCTTTAGGGATGGATTTAGAGACAAACATTTTTATGAAAGTATTCAGTGTTGGCAAGAACACAGGAAAACAGACATGCATAGCTCTTGGATAGTGGTACATTGCTACATACTATATGAAGGGCAAGCTGACAGCATGATCTAGAGCAAGCATGACAAACTCGCGGCCTGTGGGCTGCATATGACTTACAACAAATATTTTTGCTGTCCAGTCAATATAACAGTATGTAAGAAATGTTTTAATAAAAATTTTGTAACTTAATTTTCACAATATCCTGTCACATAATCTAAACTAATAAAAGCGAAATATTAAAATTAACCATTTCTCTGAGACAGGGTAAGCCACGCCCACCAGCCAATCAGAGCGGCTGTATGCAAATTAGCCCAGCCAACATGGCGGCCGCCACTCCCGGACCTGAGTAAACAGCCCTTTCCATTGCGGCAAGAGCGAAAGTGAAGCTGAGCCATTCAGCTCAGCTTCGATTAAACTGCCTCTAGTGAAACACCGCTTTTTGAAACATTGTAACAATCATAGAATCCTCCGGAGCTGAAGGAAAGAGCAGCTCCGGCCTAACCAGTAAAAGTAACAATTGTTTCATTATAGACGCTGCGAGGTGAGTCAGAGGAGGCTTCGTTAGTAGTTAGAAGGCCGCCTTAAAGGAACAGTGTATCAATTATAGAAGATAAATAACCCCAGGCCTTCAAGGAACAGCATCAATTATAGGAGAAAAAACTCCAGAACCTGCGTCCAGCCGGCCTTGCTGGGACGTTGGGCAATGGGAGCTGTGGGCAGCCTTAAAGCCCCTCACCCAGGCTGGTCAGGCACGCCAGCAGGTGGGCATCCCCCGAGGGGTCCCAGACTGCGAGAGGGCACAGGCCAGGCTGAGGGACCTCCCGAGTGCACAGAGTGGCTGCAGGGCGGGACAGCGCAGGACCCAGGACCCGGGATGGGAAACAGGCGGCAGGG
>PVJC01002692.1:0-76821 GCA_004026665.1 Murina feae | reverse complement strand
TCCCTCCATCTGCCCCCTGCCCATCTCTCCATCTCCTGGCTCCTGGGGGTTCACCCCAGCTCTGAAAGGAGACAGGGACCTCTCACAAGAGACCCCTGCCTGGAACCGATCGGAGGCCCTCGCTGGGGTCTGGATGGCCGGCTCCTGGCCCTGCAGCTGGGGCCTGGGAATAGACAGACCGTGGGCTAAGCCTCTGTGTGTGCTTGCCCCCATAATCGGTCTATTCCCAGGCCGGCACCGCAAGGGCGGGAGCTTGCCTGGATGGCTCCCAGCCCTGCAACTCCCGCCGCCGCCTGGAACCAACCATGGGGACACGTGTGTGTGTGCCCCCCACAATTGGTCTATTTTCAGGCTGCAGCCTTGGGGCCTGCTCACTTCTCCCGCCCTGCTCCTCCCGCCCGCCCATCTGCCCTGCTGGACCCCGGTGTGCGGTGGGCCTCCACCATCTTGGCTGGGCTAATTTGCATACAGTCACTCTGATTGGCTGGTGGGCGTGGCTTATGTGTCCCGAAGAGATGGTTAATTTTAATATTATGCTTTTATTAGATTAGATTTTTATGTGCTGTCAACTTGCATTTTCTTATTTATAGTGCCATGCTATAGTGCAAAACAAGAAGTGATATATGATAAATGATGTGTAATAAAGGAGTAGAAGGAAATTTTCAGGAAACATAATAGTATGATTGGGAGATGGCAAGCACAAAAAAAGCTATAATTATTGAGTTGTTAAGAAATAAGAAGGCATAGAGGGGATAAATGGTTATGGAAAAAATAAAAGAAAAAAGAAATAAGGTTAGTGGTAAAAGGTCAGATGAGGGCTTTATTTTAAATATGTCATTGTTATGAGAGTATTTCCTGTTAGTCAAAGGGTATAATTAATGTAGTACAGTAAAAATCCTTTGAAAAGAAATCAGTATGCAGAAATTTGAGTCTTAAGTCTGTCTATATAACCTTATAAGTCACTTACTTATTTTCTATCTCCATTATTTTGTCAGTAAAATCTATTGGAAAATAGAAATAGAATAATTATTTTACCTATTTTACAGAGTTA
Source organism: Murina feae (assembly GCA_004026665.1). Classification (NCBI taxonomy): domain Eukaryota; kingdom Metazoa; phylum Chordata; class Mammalia; order Chiroptera; family Vespertilionidae; genus Murina; species Murina feae. The sequence continues at coordinate 75,770 of PVJC01002692.1, read as the reverse complement.
TTGTGAGGCTTCAATTAGATTTTAAAAAAACAGTTTTTAAATTATAAAGCACAATTATTTAGTATTTATCTTGAAATGAAGGGGCTAGCCCTGACTGTGTGGCTCAGTTGGTTGGAGCATTGTCCCATACACCAAAAGGTTGAAGGTTTAATTCCAAGTCAGGGCACATACATAGGTTGTAGGTTCCATCCCTAGTCAGGGTGAGGATGGGAAGCAACCAAATTGATGTCCCTGTATCACATCAATGTATCTCTCTCTTTTTGTCTTTCTCTTTTCTCCTTTCCTCTCCCTAAAATCAGTAACAATATCCTCTGGTGAGGATTAAAAATCAAACACTCACCAAACTAGTAGTAGGAGACTACCTGAATATAAAGCCATAGCTATGAAAATCCCACAGCTAATACCATAGTCAATGGCAAAAGATGGAAAGTTTTTACTATAAGATCAGGAAAAAAACCAGGGTGAGTGGATATTCTAATCACTCCTATTAAACATAGTACTGGAAGTGTTAGCCAGAGGAATTATGCAAGAAAAGTAAATTTCTCACTGAAATTTGTTTCTATTCAAAAACATCTGTGGAGACCTTTGTACCATGGTTAATATAAATCCCAGTCTCCAGCAAGGTTTGAAACCAGACCCATATACCTGACCCCATGTTTTTGTTTTTTATCAGTTAGGCTACTGAGGAAAAAAGGGTTATAATTGGAAATACAGTCAGAAAATAGTTATTGGACTAATGAAAGATTGTAGAACTTTTATGTATTAATTCTGTAAACCCAAAGTGGAAAGAAATGTGGGCTATTTGCACCCAGGGACGTTTTCCAAGTGTGAACAGTTTGGACAGGACCAAATTTTATGAACCTTGTTTCATACATGAAAGGTCTCCATGGATGTTTTGGACAGATATAAATATCTACTGACCCTGTGGAAAAGAGTATTGACTCAAAAAATTTAAAATATAACTACCATATGATTCTGCAATATCACTTCTGAGTATTTATAAGAAAAAAAATACTAACCTGAAAAGGTAACTGCACTCCCATGTTCAATGCAGCATTATTGACAATAGTCAAGTTAATGAAAGCAGACTAAATGTCTATTGATGGATGAATGGATAAAGAAAATGATATACATATATAAATTATATATCACATTATTGAGCCATAAAAAAGAGGGAAATATTGCCATTTGAGAAAACATAGATGAACATTGCGGGCATTTTCTAAGTGAAATATGTCAGATAGAGAAAGGCAAATACCATATGATCTCACTTATACATGGAATCTAAAAGAATAAGTAAATAAAAGGAATACAACAAGAATAAATCAGTTGATGGATATACCAAAAGATTAGCAATTGCCAAAAGTGGGAGGGTGCAGTGGGAGATGGGAAAAATGGGTGAAGGGAATTAAAAAGTAGAAGTAGACTCACAGATACAGAGAACAGCGATGGTCTTCAAAAGAGAGGGGCTTTAGGGGACTGGGTGAAAAGGAGAAAGGGGCTCAGAAATACAAATTTTGTAGTTACAAAATGATTATGTAAAGTACAGAATAAAAATATAGTCAATAATATTGTAATAAAAATGTATGGTGCCTGGTGGGTACTTGAAGTATTAGGGTAATCACTTTGTAAAATATACAATTCTCTAACCTTTGTGCTATACACCTAAAACTTAAAACAAAATAATATTGAAAATAATCTGTAATTGAAGAATAAATTTGTTAAATCCTCATATGAGGATATTTTTCCATTGATTTTTAGAGAGAGTGGATGAGAGAGGGAAAGACAGAGAGAAATATCAATGTGAGAGAAACACATTCATTGGTTGCCTCCTGCATGTGCCCTGACCAGGGCCTGGGCTGGGGAGGAGCCTGCAACTGAGGTATGTGCCCTCGTCCAGAATGGAGCCCAGGACCCTTAGGTCCACAGGCCGACTTTCAATCCACTGAGCCAAACCAGCTAGGGTAAAAATAAAAATTTTAAATTACAAACTTCTAGCTATAAAATAAATACCGTGGGATGTAATGTACAGCATGGTGACCATAATTAATAATACTCTTTTGTATATTGAAAGTTGATATAGCTAATCTTAAATATTTCCATTACAAGAACAAAAAATTTTGTAACTATGTAAGGTGATAGATGTTAACTAGATAGATGGTGATCATTTTTCAAATGTATACAAATAACTAATCGTTATATTGTACTTCTGAGCTAATATAATTTTATATGTCTATTATAAAAGCCTGAAGAAGAAATGTACATAATTGTGGTTTAAGTGTATTCAAATAATGTCTGGCCTTTGCTAAAAATGTAAATAACCCATAATTTCCCCTTTTCAGAGTGATTTACAGGATTCCTGGCCAGTTTGTTGATTCTCTGAGTGTTCTGTTTTATCTCTTCTTGCTTACCTTTTTTGAAGCTCACTGTTTTCTCTGAAAGCATATATGAGTAATAAAAGTTTAGATAAAATTTAAACTAGCAAAGTTAGTCCTTTTAAGAAACCCTGGTAAAATATTTACTTTTTTTTTTGCAGTTTACTTGGTTTGAAGTATTAGGGCCATGGGGTAGTGATAAGAACTGTACTGGGTAACATGTGCTGGTTGAAATTATAGATTGGGTTATTTGTAGAACTTAACATATAGTATTTTACCACATATAGTACTTTAACATATATTACTTTACCATATAGTACTTTGCCTTTCAGGTTTACCATTAGCAGAATATATGAACTTTCTTCTTGTATTTTGTTTTGGCATATAAATGCCATTGGTTCATAAATAACAAGAATAATGATATTTTATTCAAAGCTTTTCTGTGTGTAAATACCTAAGATAGAACCAATCCAATACAAAATTTAATTGTATACCTATTATGTGTGTAAAGCTGCGCTGACATTTGATTTATAAAGGTTTATACAAATATATATATATATATATATATATATATATATATATATATATATATATATTCTCCCAAGATTCTTAATTATTTTTTAATTTGGTTGTAAAAGGCATTAGTTGAATCACAAATAAATTATCTTATTTGCCTAGACAAGCATAAGTGCTAAATTAAGAAGGAAATATTCAACAGATGATGTCGCACACTAACATTTTTTTGGATAGGTCACAATCCTCATGAGCAGAGCAGTGAACTCTGTGATAGTTGTAAACATAAAGTTATGACGTATGTTCTCATTGTCTTTGGGAAATTTTTGTTTTAATTTGTGAAAGTGTGTATGAATTTTTCTAAAACTCTATTAGGAGACAACTTAATGCAAATGTTCATTGAACAAAACTGCTTATACACAAATTGTCTCTGACCCCAAATAAATTTTCAATGTAATTAGAGAGTGAAGAAATGTATATGAAAACCATTGTAGATGTGACAAAATAAAAACCTGAAATAAATTCTTAGGGTAAGCTCTCTTTGTCTTGGTAGGTTTCATGGAGAAAATAGGATTTGAGATGTCCACTAAAGAGTTGATAGACCTCTTTATGTTAAAATGAAATTAAACTTTTGTAGTAGAATCTACTGTATCTTTGTTTGACATGCTTATTCTAAGCAATTAATTTTATTGTAGCATACAAGGAATGATTATGACAAGTTCTGAAATCAGACTCTTTTGATCCAAACTCAAATACCAGCTGAATCACTATAAAATCAGGTAATAACAATATACTAAGTGTACTGGATAATAATAATGGATTTTGTAATCAAAACAAACACAATAATTTCAAAAGAAATATCAAAAGTGCTTTATTCAAAGTAATGTTTGTTGCTAGCTACATATTCTCCCATTTTTCAGGTAATTTGTGGATACCGTCCCAATAGAAATTTTCTTGTTTTGAGGCAAACCATTCAGAGACCCAATTTTCCACTTCTTCTTACATTTTGAAGTGCTGCTCAGAAAGTGCATAATAGAAAAAAGATGGTGATTGGCAGGACGGAGGTGAGGGATAGGAAGTGAGTGAGGGGATGAAAGGAGAGTGTGTGGATGTTTGTGGTATGTGTGTGAGTGAGTAAGGGACAGTTAAATCCAGCAGGAGCAGCAGAGACTGGCAGACCAGGCTCTCTTGGACAAGGAGAGACTATCACCTCTGCGGGCACTCCCCAGACTGTGGAAATCAGGCATGGAGCCCACGCCATCTTAAAGGGGAGAGCCACCTCTTCTAGGAACTCATCAGCACCACCACCCAGAGAGCCCTTGGGCACTGCCCGCGGTCCAGAGCACTGCGCCCACAGCAGTAAGTGCAGCCTCCCTATCCCCAGTGGCAGACCTCCCACATCATCGCAATCGTGCTTCTCCAGTGTGCAGGTCTCCAAGGCACACCACTCCATAGACTTCTCTTAGCAGTCACTGTGAGCCCCAGCTGGGTGTGATTTTGTACAGACACAGGCGCACTACCCCCCAGTATTCCCTCTGCCTGAATAACTGCCCACACACACCCAGCTGTGCAACTTCAGCGCCAGGGCCCTTCAGCGCCAGGGCCCCACAGAGTGCATCAGAGCTCAGTGCCGGCAAATGCCCACAGTTGCTCATTCCCCCTGAGCCCATCTGTCCACAGGGCACATTGGGAAGCCACAGTGAGCCTCCCCTGGATCCAATCTTGGACAAATAGGGACTCACTCCCCTGGGCAGTAGAAATTTTGAATTCACCCATCCTGGACACCTGCCCAAAGAAGCCTCCATTAAGCATGCCAGGGCACTTCAGAGTGCTTCAGTGCACATGCGCTAGCAAACTCACTGCCTTTGCTCCTGTATACCACCACAGAGAACACGTGCCTACCAACCACAGGTGCATCAGCAAAAACCGACTTTCCCCACCCCACAGCTGCAGAACTCTGGACACTACTGTTGCATGCCTTTCCAGTGTGCAGGTCTCCCAAGACCACCACTCCACAAACAGCTCTGGTGCCCCACTGTGAGCCGTACTGGACACACACGTAAACAAACAGGGATGCATTGCTGGGCTTTAGAAATGCTGAATTCCCTCTTCTGTGATACCTGCCTACAGACACTGCAATCCAGTGGCTTCAATACCAGGGCCCTTCAGAGTGTGTCAGTATACCCTGCTGGCAAATACACTGCAGGTGCCCCTGTGAACGGCCACTGGGATCTCATGTATCCAAACATGGAGGTAGCAGCAAAAGCAGTTGGGTTTTGCCCACCCAAAAACCACAGTACTCTGGACACTAGTCATGCTTTTCCAGAACGCAGACCTCCTGAGCCCCACCACCCCCACAGACAGTTCCTGGATGCCACTGTGAGTCCCCATTGGGCACACGTGATTACAACCAAGGGCACAAGACAGCAAAAAATTGGAACACCCACTCAACAGCTGTTGACTTCTAAACACCTCAGTGCCTTTGCAGCTCACAGACCTATATTAAGAGAACACAAATAGCTCAAGTAGGGAGCTACACTAGACTACCGAGCCCAGGAGACCTAAGAGGTCACACCAGTAGCACCATAGCCAAAAGAAACTGGGTAGCAAAGCATTTGGAGCTACAATTAAAACATTACAGCAAAACATGGGAATACAAAAAAGCAATCCACAAAGGAAATAAAAGGAGGAATCTCCAGAAAGGAAGTTAAATGAAATTGAGGCTACTAACTTATCAGAGAAAGAATTCAAAGTAATGGTTATAAGGATGCTCAAATGACTGGATGAAAAATACACACAACTCAATGAGAACTATAAGGAGCTGAATGAGAATGTCACCAACATGAAGAGGAACCAAGAGGAAATGAAGAACAATGTAGCTACAATAAAGAACATAATGGAAGGCTTAAACAGCAGACTAGAAAAGGCTGAGGACTGCAGCAGTGAATTAGAAGATAAGGTAGGAAAAAACACACAAACACAGAAGCAACTGGAAAAAAAACTTAAAAAGCAAGAGGAGAGCCTAAAGGAGCTTTGGGACAACACAAAACAAAACAACATCCACTTAATAGGGGTACCAGAAGACGAGAAGGAGAAACAAGGAATAGAAAACATATTTGAAGAAATAATGGCAGAAAACTTCCCTGATACTGGCAAGAAAAAAAAAAAAAAAACTACGCAAGTCCAAGAAGCATATAGAAAAAGACCAACACCAAGACACATCATAATTAAATTGGCAAACACCAGCAACAAAGTAAGAATCTCAAAGGCTGCCAGAGAGAGACAAAAAGTTATTTACAAGGGATCTCCTATTAGAATATCAGCTGACTTCTGAACAGAAACACACCAGGCAAGAAGGGAATGGAATGAAAATATATGAAGTGATGCAAAGCAAGGGAATGGATCCAAGAACATTATACCCAAAAAGGCTATCATTCAAAACTGAAGGTGGAATCAGGAGCTTCACAGACAAAAAAAGGGCTAAGAGAGTTTATTACCACCAATCCTGCAATGCAATAAATGCTAAAGGGACTGCTGTAAAAAGAAGAAACAGAAAGACAAGAAGAAACACAAATATTGAGAATAAAAATGACCACAAACAAGCACTTTTCAATAATAACATTAAATGTAAATGGATTAAATGTTTCAATCAAAAAGGTAGCTGAATGGATAAGAAAACATGACCCATATATTTGCTGTCTGCAAGAGACCCCCCTCAGAACAAAGGATTCACACAGACTGAGAGTGAAAGGATATAAAAAAATTAGAGAAGGATATAAAAAAAAGAGAAGAAAGGTGGGGTTGTGATATATACATCTGACAAAATAGACCTCAAAGTAAAGGCCATAACAAGAGATAAAAAAGACCACTACATAATATTAAAGAGAGCAATTCAACAAGAAAATATAACTCTGGTAAACTTATACACCCAATAAAGGAGCCCATGAATATGTAAAGCAACTTCTGGAAGATATCAAGGGAGTGATCAAAAACAATATTAGTGCACAGGCAAAGTCTCTTCAAATTCAAGAGAATAATCATAACAAGCATCTTCTCAGATCACAGTGACATAAACTAGAAATCAACTACAATAAAAACATTGAAAAAATCAAACACTTGGAAGCTAAATAGCATGCTTTTGAACAAAGACTGTGTTACCAGAGAGATCAAAGAAGAAATAAAAAGCATCTGGAAACAAATAACAATGAAACACAACAATCCAAAACACATGGGACACAATAAAAGCAGTCCTGAGAGGGAAGTTCATAGCTCTAAAGGCCTACCTCAAAAAACAAAACAAAACAAAAAACTGGTAATAAATTATCTAACCCTATAACTCAAAGAGTTAGAAAGAGAGCAACAAGAAAAGCCCACAGTATCCAGAAAGAAGGAAATAATAAAGATTAGAGCAGAAATAAATGACATAGAGACCCCCCCCAAAAAAAAAAAATACAAAAGAACAATGAAACCAAGAGCTGGTTCTTTGAAAGGATTAACAAGATTGATGAACCGCTCACCAGGATCAGCAAGAAACAAAGAGAGAGGACCCAAATAAACAAAATAGAAATGAAAGAGGTGAAGTATCAACTGACCCTACTGATATACAAAGGATTGTCAAAAAATACTATGAACAACTCTATTCCAACGAACTGGACAACCTCTATGAAATAGACACAATCCTAGAAAAATACAAGCTTCCAATACACAATCAGGAAGAATCAAAAAACTGAATAGGCCATTAACTACTGATGAAATTAAAACAATAATCAAAAAGCTTTCAGCAAACAGAAGCCCTGGACCGGATGGCTTCACAGAGGAGTTTTACTGAACATGCAAAGAAGAACTAAAGCCAATCCTTCTCAGACTATTCCAAAAAAGTCAAGAGGAAGGCACACTTCCAAGCTCTTTCTATGAAGCCAGCAATACCCTAATCCCAAAACCAGCTAAAGAAACCACAAAGAAAGAGAATTATAGGCCAATATCCCTAATGAACATAGATGCTAAAATCTCCAAAAAAATTCTAGCAAGCCAGATCCAGCATTACATTAGAGAGATCACGTACCATGACTAAGTGGGATTTATTCCAGGAATGCAAGGCTGGTACAATATCCGCAAATCAATAAATGTGATACATCACATAAACTAATTGAGAGACAAAAATCACATAATCGTATCGATTGATGCAGAAAAGGAATTTGACAAAGTCCAACACCCTTTCTTGATAAAAACTCTCAGCAAAGTGGGAATAGAGTTATCATGCCTCAACATAAAAAAAGCCTTATATGACAAAACTCCAGCCAACATCATACTCAATGAGCAAAAACTAAAACCATTTCCCTTAAGAACAGGAACAAGACAGGGATGCCCACTTTCTCTACTCCTGTTTGACATAGTACTGGAAGTGCTAGCCAAAGCGATCAGACAAGAATAAGAAATAAAAGGCATCCAAATTGGAAAAAAAGATGTAAAATTGTCATTATTCTCAGATGACATGATACTGTTCTTAGAAAACCCTAAAGACTCTATCAAAAAATTATTAGACCTAATAAATGAATTTGGCAATGATGCAGCATACAAAATTAATGCCAAGAAATCTATGGCATTTTTATACACCAATAGTGAACTTACAGAAAGAGAAATTTAAAAACAATCCCATTTATCATTGCACCAAAAAAATTAAGATATCTAGGAATAAACTTAACTATGGAGGTAAAAAACCTCTACCCAGAAAACTACAGGACATTGAAAAAAGAGATAGAGGAAGACATAAACACATGGAAGAACATATTGTGTTCATGGATTGGCAGAATCAACATAATCAAAATGTCCATACTACCCAAAGCTATCTATAGATTCAATGCACTCCCCATTAAAATTCCAACAATATATTTCACAGATATAGAAAGAACTCTCCAAAAATTCACCTGGAATAAAGAAAACACACACACACACACACACACACACACACACAAATAGCTGCAGCAATCCTGAGAAAGATCAATGTAGGAGGGATCTCAATACCAGATATCAAGCTGTATTACAAAGCCACTGTTCTCAAAATAGCCTGATACTGGCATAAGAACAGACATATAGACCAATGGAATAGAATAGAGAACCTAAAAATCGACCCAAACCACTGTGCTCAATTAATATTTGACAAAGGAGGCAAGAACATACAATGGAGTTAAGACAGTCTCTTCAATAAATGATGCCGGGAAATTTGGTCAGACACATGCAAAAAAAAAACGAAACTAGACCACCGACTTACACCATACACAAAAATAAACTCAAAATGGATAAAGGACTTAAACGTAAGATGGGAAACCATAAAAATATTAGAGGAATCTACATGTAGCAAAATCTCAGATATATGCCGAAGGAATTTCTTCACTAATACAGCCCGCAGAGTAATGGAAACTAAAGGGAAAGTAAACAAATGGAACTATATCAAAATAAAAAGCTTTTGCACAGCAAAATAAACCATCCACAAAATAACAAGAAAACCCACTGCATGAGAGAACATATTTGCCAATGATACCTCTGATAAAGGTTTAATCTCCACCATTTATAGGGAACTCATACAACTTAACAAAAGGAAGATAATCAACCCAATCAGAAAATGGGCAAGGGACCTAAATAGACACTTTTTGAAAGAGGACAAATATATATATAAGACTGAGAAACATTTGAAAACATGCTCAAAGTCACTAATAATACAAGAGATGAAAATAAAAATGACAATGAGGTGCCATCTCACACCTGTAAGGATGGCTATCATCAACAAATGACAACAAATGACAAATGCTGGCAAGGATGCGGAGGAAAAGGGACCCTTGTTCACTGCTGGTGCGAATGCAGACTGGTGCAGCCACTGTGGAGAATAGTATGGAGTTTCCTCAAAAAACTAAAAATGGAACTTCCATTTGACCCAGTGATCCCACCTCTAGGAATATATCCCAAGAAGCTAGAAACACCAATCAGAAAGGATATATGCACCTCTATGTTCATAGCAGCACAATTTACCATAGCTAAGATTTGAAATCAGCCTAAGTGCCCATCAGCAGATGAATGGATTAAACAACTTTGGCACATCTACACAATGGAATACTATGCTGCAGTCAAAAGGAAGGAACTCCTACCATTTGCAACAGCATGGATGGACCTGGAGAGCATTATGCAAAATGAAATAAGTCAGTCAGAGAAAGATAAGTATCACATGCTGTCACTCATTTGTGGATTATAATGAACTACATTATAGAATAAATGAACAAAAACTGATGTAGAGACAGGGAAGCATTGATTTGGGGCTCAAAACTCAGAGGGAAGGTAGGGGAGGGTGGGGGTGAGGGGGAGAAATCAACCAAAGAACTTGTATGCATGCATATAAGCATAAGTGATGGATATGGACAACAGGGGGTGACGGTGAGGGCAGGAGTGGGGGGTATGAGGGGACATTGTGGGAATAAAGGCACATTTGTAATATCTTAATCAGTAAAGAAAAAAATTTAAAAAGTGTGTGTGCCATCTATCGGAACAAGTGGTAATCTGAAGGAGCAAGGTCTGGTGAATATATCAAGTGGTTTAATACTTCCCAAGCAAGATCTTTTTTTAAATTTTGCTTTATTGCTTAAAATATTATAAAGAGTAGTACATATGTGTCTTTTTTTTCCCCTGGACCTTCCCCCAGCCTCCCCTACCCCCTGGTTTTGAAGTGTGTGATGGTGTGTCATGAAGCAAAATTACTTTGTTGTGTCTTCTGGAATTTTCTGGTCATTTCACGATCAAAGTGTGGTTCAAATTGATTATTTGTTGTCAATAGTGGTCAGTATTAACAGTTTCACCTGGTTCTAGAAGCTCATAATATACCACACCTTCCTGATCCCACCAAATGCAGAGCATTGTCTTCTTTCCAAAGCAGTTTGTTCTTGCAGTGGATGCTGCTGGTTGACCTGTATCAGCTCATGATTTTGTGCATTTGGGATTTTCAAAATCCACTTTTCATCACCAGTCACAATTCGATGCAAAAAAGACTTTCTTTCGTACCATTGAAGCAACATTTTACTGATGACTTTTCACTTTCCCATTTGTCTTTTGTTCAGTTGATGTGGCACCCATTTTCCTTCCTTTAAAATCTTTCCCATTGCTTGTAGACAATCAGAAATTGTTTGCTGAGCAACGTTTAATCTTTCTGCAAGTTGATTTTGAGTTTGACACACATTTTCATCCATTAATGCTTATAATTGTTGGTTTTCAAAGTTTTTTGGTTGACCTGGATGTCTTTGTCTGTCACATCAAAATTATCACTTTTAAAGCATTTAAACCTGCATTCACAAATATCTTAAGATGGAGCATGCTCACTATAAGCTTCCCAAAGTATTCAGTAGCTCTTTTCTTCAAAATAAAGTAATGAATTAAAACTTCCTGCAAATGCTCTTTTTTTTGGCATGAAATTCGACATATTTAAGTGTAAAAATATCTATGTTGTTAACACCTTCAGAAAATTTGACATATGAAGTTTTGAAGCTTGTTGTCAATATAACAAAATAGCATATATATCAAATGACATATATATCAACATAATGTGTAACTCCATCTATTGAAAAAAATTTGCATTATTAACAGGTATACCTAGTATTTCCTACAGTGTTGTTAAGGATTAATGAGAATAACGCACTTACTAGCAACATTAAGCACTTGACTTCTCCAAGATTCACTTTTCTTATCTACAAATGGACTAGAGGCCTGGTGCACGAAATTTGTGCTTGGGTAGTGTACCTAGGCCTGGCTGGTGATCAGGACTGATCTGTAGGGCAACTGGTGGAGCGATCATGGGGCCCCACTTTGGCTGGCCTGGCACTACCCACTTGCTGGCCCCACCCCCTGTTGCTGCAGCTGGGAGGAGACCATTGGGGCAATCTGGGGGGAACCCATTGGCACCCTCCTTGGCTAGCCTGGGGCCTGCATGGTTGAGGCAGCTCTTGCATTGAGTGTCCATCCCCTGGTGGTCAGTGTGTGTCTTAGCTACCAGTCATACCACTGGTCGTTCTGCTGTTTGGTTTATTTGCATATTAGGCTTTTAATTTATAAGATATGATAAAGTCTAACTCAAAGGGCTGTTAAAATGATTAAATTAAGCAATTTATGTAAATCACTCAGAAATGTGCCTGACATATAGTAAAAGGTCTATAAATGTTATTTCATTATGTAATCTAAGTACCGGGGAGACTAGTTTTATCTTTTTCTTCAAATTTCTAGGGTGAACCTGGTCTGCCTGGATATCCAGGGAATCCTGGTATCAAAGGTTCTATGGGAGATACTGGTTTGCCTGGATTACCGGGGACTCCTGGAGCAAAAGGACAACCAGGCCTTCCTGGATTCCCTGGTAATATTCTTTTTCTTAAATGCTTCCTTCTCTCTTTCTTTATCTACTCTAACCTATATCACAGAGCAACTTATTTGGCAGGCTTTTATTCTACTTTCCAATCAGATACATACTAGCAACATAATTTTGAACTAGCTCTTTAACTTTTCTTTGACTAAATTTCTTTCTGTATAAAATGAGAATCACCAACTCAGCAGGACAATATCCTGTGGACATAGGACTATTTGGTGGATCATTTTCCAATCTTTGACTGCTGGCCACAAGTCAATTAAGAGGCCTTACAATGTTTGTAGGTGATAATGTATATTGCCATACCCTAATATGCTGCTGATTCTCTTAGACTGTACTCAGGTACACAGTGGATGACTATTGGTAGAATGAACAATCATACTATTCATTCAAATGACAAGGACTATGTTGTGCAAGCAAAAGGACTTAGTATTATAGACAAGAAGGTAGCATTAACTAGATTGTTATAGTCCCTTTACTTTGGTTAACAGTGGCATAGGTGGAACTGGCCTTTAATCTTTTCCTTAACCATTTTATTGAAATACTAGAGACCTGGTGCATGAAATTCATGCACTTGGTGGGTCCCTCAGCCCGGCCTGCACCCTCTTGCAGGCCGAGAACCCTCGGGAGATTTCCGACTGACATCCTTAGTGCTCCTGCGGAGGTGGAGGAGAGAAAAGCTCCCACCACCGCTGCTGTGCTCTCCAGTGCTCTCCCTGTGGGAGCACACTGACCACCAGGGGGCTGCTCCTGCATTGAACGTCTTCCCCTTGGTGGTCAGTGCATGTCATAGTGACCAGTCATTCTGTCTTTTGGTTGATTTGCATATTAGCCTTTTATTATATAGGATAACATAAATACAATAAAGTGTACAGGAATATAAATGAATTTTTACCCATGTATATATATATCCTTGTATCCACCATATACATCAAGTTATGAAATTGTTCCTTCATACCAGAAAGTTTACACATTCTTCACAGTGAACCCATACCCCCAAGTAATCACTACTATGACTTCTATCACCATCGATTAATTTTGCCTGTTTTTGAAATTCATATCAATGGAATCACACAGTATATATCCTTGTGTCTGGCTTCTTTCACTCAACATTATGTCCATAAGATTCATTTATCTTGTTGCTTGCTTCAATAGTTGTTGTTGTTGTTGTTGTTTTAACAATACTCCACAATATCCCATTGAAGAATATACTGCAATCAGTTACCCATTATCCTGTTGATGGATTTTTGTGTTCTTTTCATTTTGGGTGTTGAAGGGATTCAGAACAAGTCTCCCCAAGATTTGCCACTTGGCATGAATTATTTTGAGCTGGAGGCCATTGAAACCCTGTGAGCTCACAAGAAACTTTTACTTCTCTCTTAAAGAATTTAAATTGGGGACCTTGCCCATAATAAGGATTATTACCAGAAATGACTTTTCTATGAGCTAATTATAGGCCAGAATAAATATGTAATTACCGAGCATCTTCTCATTATCATCCTGCAAATTACGTAACTCTCTCCTAAAGACTCAGTTGCCTTACCTCCTTCCTTAGCTCAGGATGCCACATATGCCTCATTTTACCTTTCAGTCTCTGAATCTCTCATGTATGTGGGGTTCCCATACACATGTATGTAACTAAATTTGGTTATTTTCTTTTTATAATCTATCTCATATTGGAACAGATTATTATACCAGTTGAAAGAATATAGAAGAGTAAAGGGAAATTTCTTCAAAAGATACTATTAACATTCTTTGACATGTTTTTGGTGGACATATGATATGTCCTCATTTCTCTTAGACAAAAACTTAGCAGTAGAATTACTGAATCAAAGGGTCTGTAGATGTTTAAATTTAGTAGATGGTGTCAGTTTTCTAGAGTGGTTTTATAAATTATAGCCACACTTGCAATGTATGAAATGTCCATCGATGGTTCCTGGTGCTTGCCGTGATCATATAATGGTTATTATTTGTGAAGTGTCCGGTTGTCCATAGCCTTGCCTGAGTTGGTATTGTCAGCCTTTTTAATTTTCAATATTCTAGTGGTTATATAGAGGTATCTCAATTAAGTTTTAATTTACATTTTCCTACTGAATGGTAATATTTAACATCTTTGCATATACTTATTGCTCATTTGTGCAGCATCATTTTGAAGTGATTCTTCTCCAAGTCTTTTTCCTCATATTTTATTGGGTGGCTTGCCTTTTATCTTATAGATTCAAGGAAGTTCTTTACATATTATAAATGTGAGTCTTGTGTCAGATACATATGTTACAAATATGTTCTTGCTAAAAAAAACACAAATACATTCTTGCTGTCTCAGATTTGCCTATCATACTCTTAATGCTGTTGTGTGGTGAAAAAATTGTGTTAAATTTAATAAAGTCCAATTTATCAATCTTCTTTCATGTTTAGTGCTTTTTGTGTCCTATTCAAGAAATATTTATGTACTTAAGTTTATGAAAATATTTTTCTAATTTTTCACAAAGTTTAATGTTTAAGATTTTATATTTTGGTTTATGGTCTGTCTCAAATAAAAATATTTTTATGGGGTGAAGTAGGGGTCCAGATTTGTTATTTCCATACAGGTATCCAATTGCACCACATTGGTTTTTTTCTTCTCAAAAACCTAAGTTTTTTTTTTTCATCAAAGGACACCATAAAAAATGAATAAAAATGAATAAGAAAGCCAGCACAGTAGAAGAAAATACTTGCAAAATATATATCTGACAAATGACTGATTTCTGGGATATTTAAAGAGCTTCTACAACTCAATACTAACACGATATACAGTTCAATATTTTTAAATGGGGAAAATTTTAAACAGACATTTTATAAACAAAGACATGGATGGCTACTAAGCACATGAAAAGTTGATCAATATCATTAATCATCAGAGACATGTAAATTAAAACCACAATGAATTAGCACTACATTTCTACCAGAATGGCTATTATTAAAGCAACTGATATCATGATATGTTGTACAAGGATTTGGAGCAACTGGAATTCCCAAATCTTGTTGTGAATGGAAAATGGTTTGGCAGGGATATATATATATATATATATATATATATATATATATATATATATAATCAGCACATACCTACTCTCTGACTTAGTTTTTACACTCCTATCTAGGTATTTACCCCAAGATATATAATGACATATGCCTTCAAAAATACCAATGCAGAAATATCTATAACAGCCTAATTCAAAATAGCCAAAAACTAGAAGTAGACCATGTTTCCATAAATAGAATAGAAAACCATAATAGCTAATGTGACCAAATGTTCAACAATAGATGAATGGATTAAATTTTTTGATATATCTGTACAATGGACTCCTGCCAGTTCTACTAGTTAAATATGGTGGTAATTATTTTTATTATGAATATATAATAATTAAAGCATCTGGATAAATAAACGTAAATTGTAAATTTCTTCAAAGAACTATCAAACACCAGCATCTTTTAGGATTTTCTTTCTATTCTTCACTGTTTCTATGCTAATACTATAAATTGTAAATTTGAATTGTAGCTTTCAAAGAAATGTATTTTTTTCTTTTTTTATTAAACTAAACTCTTTACTCTAGGAACTCCAGGCCTTCCTGGATCAAAAGGTATTATGGGTCCTCCTGGGAACCCTGGACTTCCAGGAGAACCTGGTCCTATAGGTAAGCATAAAAAAGGGGGTTTGATATTCTGTAAAACTAAGCTTCATGCTCATTTTGGAAAAGTCAAATCATTTCAGGAAGCTGTGAACATTTTCAAAACAAGGAAATGGTGATCATTCACTTAGCACTGTTTGTTATGTACAAAGTAAACAGCTCAATAAAAATTACATTAAATTTCCCAGCCAGTGTTGCTCAGTGGTTGAGCATTGACCCATGTACCAAGAGGTCGCTGGTTTGATTCCAGGCATGCAGGAGGCAGCCTATTAATGTTTCTATTTCTCTCTCCCTCTCTTTTCTTTTCTCTCTAAATCAGCTACAAATATTTTTAAAATCACATAAAATTGTTGTCATGGAACCTTATTTTTTGGGCTCACTTTTTTCAGAGACAGTTATTTCAAGTATCATATAACAGATTAAAAATCTGATTTTTTTACAATGGCAGGGAGTAATGCTTTTATTTGTTTACTAAATTATAAAGCAAACACTTTTCTTGGCCCAATGTAAAGCCTATAATATGTCCTAGCCCCACACCTTATTTTCTTGGATAGTCTAAAAGTAGATTAAAATGAGAAACAAATGTTTTTGGTAATGAATAAATGATAAAGCTGTTTCTTATTCACACTACCCTTTATTTTTAGCCTTCTTTTTCATAATATTTCATAAATTTAAAGGAGTGTCTCAGAGGGACATTTGTTTTTTGGATAGAATTATTTAAAACTAGTATGGAAAAAATTGGGAATATGGAAGAAAAGGGGAATTGGGAAAATAGATGTAACCTTCATAGTATGTTATTTAGGTGGTGGAGGTCATCCTGGGCCACCAGGGCTTCCAGGTGAAAAAGGCAAACCAGGCCAAGATGGTATTCCTGGACCAGCTGGGCAGAAGGGTGAACCAGGTACTATATCTTTTCATTGTTTTTAATTTTCTAATTTCCCCCCTTTTGTTTACCTTAACTTTTGCCTTCTTTTACCCACAATGAAAATATATCTTCTTTCTTACCCTCTGAGCTACCACACAATCTCCCATTCTGATTTTCCACTCTATCCTGAGAATATGACCTCACATTTATCCATCAACTTGTTTCTCTCTTCTGAAAAACATATCTTTTCTTGCCCCATTTTTCATGTCAAGAAGCTACCTAACTTTTAACAAGTTCTCTGGATGGTCTCCTTTTATTATGCAATCTATGTTCCATTTATATGATTATATATAGTGAGTGGCCAGATTATTATGACCATCTGACGTTTGTAGTCAAATTAGCTATAATTTTGCGCAGAAGTTACTAGAGGGCCAGACCATTATAAATAGGGATGCAGGTTGTTTACCACTACAATAGAAGTGATATTTTTCTGAAGATATGGGTAAACAATGTGATTTAACAGCTTTTGAACGTGGGATATATTTGAACGTGAGTGGCCAGATTATTATGACTACCCTATCAGTACTTCATTGGGCCACCTTTTGCCTTCAATACTGTGACAATTCTTGGCATTGACTCCACGAGATGTTGAAAGGTGATGCGAGGAATCTGACACCATGCCTGATGAATAGCACTGTCCAGTTCTGTGAGATTTGATGGTTGTGGAACCAGCTGCCTGATGGCTCTTTTAACTTCGTCCCACAAATGCTCAATTGGATTGAGATCTGGTGATTGTGGGGGCCACCTAAGCAAGGTAACGTCTCCTTCATGTTCTTGAAACCACTCCTGCACAATATGAGCACCTTGGCATGGTGCATTGTCTTGTTGGAAGAAGCCATCTCCTTTGGGATACGCCATCAACATGATAGGATGAACTTGATCAGCAATGATACTTAGGTATGTTGTGCTATTCAGACATTGTTCCACATGAATTAAAGGGCCAAAATCATGCCAGGGAAACATGCCCCACACCATAACACTGCCTGCACCAGCTTGAAGGGTTGTACTCGTGTGTGTGGGGTGCATGCTTTCATGCTATTTCCACCAAACTTTCACTCTGCCATCTGCATGATGCAACTAGAAACATGATTCATCAGACCACATGACTTTTTTCAAATGCTCTTCTGTCCAATCCTTCTGTTCCTATGCGAATTGGAGACGTTTTATCTTGGTAACTGCAGACAGCAAAGGTGTTTGAACAGGCCTTTGGCTTCCATGTCCCATCCGGTGCAGTGTACGGCTAATTTGTTCAAATGTATCCCACATTCAAAGGCTGTTAAATCTTATTATGTGGGGTTCCCATACACATGTATATATCCTTGTATCCCTTGTAACCCATGTATATATCATTATTTGCCCATATCTTAAGAAAAAAATTACTTCTACTGTCATGGTAAACAACCTGCTTCCCTATTTATAATGGTCTGGCCCTCTAGCAACTTCAGCACAAAATTATAGCTAATTTGCCTACAAACATCAGGTGGTCATAATAATCTGACCACTCAGTGTGTGTGTGTGTGTGTGTGTGTAATTTTCTGATGTTGGGATTATAGTTCCCCTGTTGGAAATAAACTTCTACATGGTTTATATAACATACATTGTAGCAGTTAATAAAAACCTAAATAATTAGAAGATAACCTGTCTTGTTTCAGTTATTATCTCTTTGAGAGTTGTTGGTTTATCCTTTGACAGGCCAACCAGGCATTGGAATCCCAGGACCCCCTGGACTCCCAGGACTTTCTGGTAAACTTTAATAAAACATGCTAAATAAGTCCATAAATCGAGAATATTTTACAGTACACTTATTTTTCCATCTCTACAATTTATTGTTTTAAAATGCACAAATCCCAGAAAACTCAAAACTAGAGTTACATCTTAAGGCAGTTCTTAATTAACAATTTAGTATAAGGAGTTGTACTATAGAAAAATGTGTTGTTAAGGAAATTTATATGTAGATATGTTTTCATTAACTTCATAAATAAATGCTGAGGAAATGATAAAGAAAGAAAGCAAACTTGTAGGAAGAGGTAGATTTTACTAAAATTTTTAAAGAGTTTTAAACACTCTCTTACCCCCATCAAAACAATACCAAATTAATATTAGGAAACTGTAAAATAACAAAAATGTCACTTGAAAACTCAATGCTAATATACATTTTGTATTTTGTATGAGTATGTGTGCACACACATCTACCTTCACTCACATGTTTTTACTTTCATTGTAAGCACCAAGTAGTTAACTGAGTGATTGAATGTGTGTAGAGATAATACATATATTCTCAAAAGACCATTTCCTATTTTATAGAGACATTTTTAAAACCACAGACTTATCTCCTAGAAATTCCAAGATCCTTCCAATGATCTCAACATAAAAGTTATGACTTTAATGTGTCAATGATATGTTGCTCTCTGTCATGTTGGTAGTATAAAAAAATGTTGAGCACAGTTTGTCTAGATTGTGATTTTTAAATATTGGGTAGATTGGTCTTTGAAGGCACATAGATACCATAGAAGATCTGTATCTTCCTAGAGTCTTAAACTTAGTCTCAAAACATTTGTTTTAGGAATTTCCTCCAGCCATCTCTAACCTCTTCTTGCAGATATTTTGTACTTTTCTATTTATTTATATTTTTCCTCATAGCTACTGGTCATATGATCATTGCTTTATGTCCTATTTCAAAGGATCTCTTTAAGGATGCAAGCTATTATTGTTTTCTATTTCTATACATACTCTAGTAAACACTTCTGATAATAGATAAGTATATTTCATAGGATGAATGGCCTTTTTAGATGTGTTGGGGATTTGGTGAGAGATAGAAATAACTCTAGTATATTCCATTATTTGTTCTAATAAATGAGAATAGCTTTAGCCTTATAGGCAAACCTAATATTCAATATCATTTAATGTCTTCTCTAATGTCATGTTGCTTTCGTAGGTCAAAAGGGTGATGGAGGATTACCTGGCCTTCCAGGAAACCCTGGCCTTCCAGGTCCAAAGGGTGAACCAGGCTATCCTGGTTTCCCTGGTGTGCAGGGTCCCCCAGGCCCTCCTGGTTCTCCAGGTCCAGCTCTACAGGGACCTAAAGGCAACCCTGGGCTCCAAGGTCCTCCTGGGAGACCAGGTATGTACATAAGTAGTAGGGGAATGGTCTATTTATTAGTCCATTTATTTCATTTTGCTGGCAAGTTATTTAATCTTTAGGGTGTTAGAATCAAAGAACTTCTTATAAGTAAATGGTTTATACTTTGCTTCATCCATTTCTGTGGCATATAATATTTTTTCAGTAATGCCTTTCATAATTTTCTTAAAGTTGAGCTAAAACAAAACCACATAGAGGAAAAAGGAAATAGTGAATTTTTAGTATTTTTATTAAATGTAAAGCTATACTGATAACCTGCCAGCAAAATACCATTTGCATTTTTAATGTGAGCTTCTCAGCATGTCATCACAGAAATCATTTTAGTGATCACCCAGTAGATGCTTGTGGTCCATACCAAAGTGTAGCTATGGTTCTATCATATGATCAGCAAATGTCACCAAGCACAATAAAAAAATTATCTTCTCTATGAACTAAGCAATCCAATTTTTCTTCAACATCACAGCATGATTAAATTGAATATTGATGTCTTCATACCAGCTTCATGTCTATACTTCATTTGTCATCTCTTAACTGCTCTAGTAGTCTCAATTTTGCATCAAATGTTCACTTTTCATTTTATGTCTATGCTGTGTCATTTTATTTTACTAAGTTTGGAAATGCTCATTTTCATCCTGAATTAATGTTGCTGAGCCCAATCACTGGTGATAGATTATTAAAAGATATTTGAGACTTGATATGCAATTTTTATATTTCTGATAATCAAAGATTGGCTTTCATTGATTTAAAAGATATGAGAAATCTAAGAAAAAAATTTTGTCTATTTTGTCTCTGAAAGTCTTGACTCCTTTTAACTATATTTAAAAGTGAAGATTTTCATTTAAGTTACCATAAACTTTGAAGTAATTGGAGTTACCTTAATTAAAATATGCTCTAAAATATAAATTTACTAGGATCATATACTTTGTTCAGAGGATCATTTATTTTTTATTTTTTATCCCAGATTTATTGGAATACAATTGACATACAACATTATGTTTTATTAAGGTTTTCAATGTAATAATTTCATATATGTATATAACTCAAAATG
The DNA here is from genome assembly GCA_004026665.1 of Murina feae. Classification (NCBI taxonomy): domain Eukaryota; kingdom Metazoa; phylum Chordata; class Mammalia; order Chiroptera; family Vespertilionidae; genus Murina; species Murina feae. The sequence continues at coordinate 54,711 of PVJC01002692.1, read as the reverse complement.
ATTACCATAACAGTTTTTTAACACATCCATCACCTCACAAAGAATGTAATTATGTGAAGATCATTTTCAAAACCAGTTTTTATCTGATCTGATTTGGATGTTTGTACAGGGTGTTGTTTAAAGCTTTACCTTAATTTTCTATTGAAGAAAACCAGTGACACTCCCTCAGCCACATTAATTCTCTTGCATGTAACGTAAAGTATTGACATAACACCTTGGTGGTTATGCATGCAATAATTCCAATAAACCAAGCTATTCCCTATTTTAAATTTTAATCAGCACTGTGGTTATTGTTCTCACTAGTAATGGAGCTCACTGTTGAATATTACTTTGAAATATATCAACATCAAGACATTAGTCACAAAAGCTTTTTTAAAAAGTACTGTTTCTAAAGAAATAATAATGAGAGTAGTTGAATGAAGCACACCTGATGAGTGTTTGTGACTTTTTAATTTGTTATAAACTACAAACTAAAATTGAGTTTTAAACCCAAATATTCTCAGAATTGATTGTTTTTTGTCTGAGCTTATAGTAATGATTATTTTAAAAAAAAAATTTTTTTTGATCTTTCAAAATATATCACATGTGCTGTTTTCATTTTAGTGGTGGTAATTTGGTTTATATAAGATGCATGAAAATTAATTTTCAGAGTATTTTTTATTGAATTAAAATGTAACTTGAAAGAAGTTCATATAATGCTTTAGTTTCTTGATAGTTCTAACAATTTTGATATTTTTCCTTTTTGATAATGATGATCTTGGGCTTTGGTGCACTTTGATCCCTATCCAGGTCCTACAGGTTAGCTCCTTAACTCTAAAGTAGTAACTGCATGAAAGTTTGAAACTTTTAAAATATTTATGTATCTATTTATATACACAGATATAGATATACCTATATCTATATATATCTGCAGATAATGTCTTCAAGTGTCTAAATATATGTTAAGAGTGTGTATGCCAATTCAGTTCTTACATGTTTATCTAGCTCTGAAAGGAGTCAGGAAAGTGCAATTGTTTATGTCTACTGGCAGAACCCAAACTTAATTAAATAACTAATTTAACATTTTAAAATGTATATAATTGTTTCATTTTAGTTGAAAATTTATAGTACCCAAAAGTATATTTTATAATATTTTACCTTTAACCTTTAGAGTGTATTTCTAATTTTTGCCTTATCTCTGTTAATGCAAATGAAATTGAACTCTCCTTCAAAAAGGCATTCTTTTTAAAACAATAATATGCATCACTGATTTTGCAAATATGCAGTTCTTGGTTTGCCGTACCTCTTGTAATTTTTCAAATGATCCCATCTTCATTTTGGGGGTTGTCACAAAGTTCTAAATTCTACTGTTATGAAAATAGATTGCTAGCACAGAGTAAAAATTAAATCAATGCAATCTGCACAGATTAGAAGGCTCTTAATTTTATTTTCATCATACACATACACATATACACAGTACACATCAAAGAACAGTTACCAAGTGCTGTCCAATGAACAATTGCTGATTCATAGTGAAGGAGGCTCACCTAATCAGGAATAAAAAGCACCAAAAAATATCTGAGTGTGATCATTACTGTCATGATAAATAATCCTTTAAAAAAGTTTCTAAGCGGGAACTAAAAGGAGAAAAAGTGTCCTCCCAAGCTCTGTCTATTGGGGATAGTAGGAAATTCTGGCTTCTTACTAATTTAAAATTCATAATTGTTAAAGTTGTTTTTTAGGAAGCCGTCTATCTCTATTTGAATTGATTCTCTAGTTTAGTACTCTGCCCCTAAAATTTTTATTTTTATAGAACAATATAGTAGCCTATCCAGAGAGACCTAACTTTTAAATTTGTCAAAAAGATATTATTCACCAGTCACTTGTTAGTGATGGGAAGACATATTTTATTCAAAACTATTGCAACAAGGGAGAGAGACTGTTACAACTCACCTCATCAGCCCTAGCTGGTTTGGCTCAGTGGATAGAGCATCAGCCTGCAGACTGAGGGGTCCTGGGTTTGATTCTGGTCAAGAGCACATGCCCAGGTTGTGGCTGGATCCCCAGTAGGGAGCGTGCAAGAGGCAACCAATCAATTGTTCTCTCTCATCATTGATGTTTATATCTCTCCCTCTCCCTCTCTGAAATCAATAAATATATATTTAAAACACACACACACACACACACAAACTTGCCTCAGCAGACTAAGGACAGGGCCAAGGATGAGGCCTAGTTGAGAAGAGGGCTCATAGAGGTTTAGTCAATAAAGTGGTCTTTGTTATATATGAGAAAACAGAGGTCCAAAGAGGTTAAGAACCTTGCTTATAAGCCAGTCAGCAAAAAAAAAATACCACATGATCTCACTTATTTATGGATAATAAAGACCATTATAAATTGATAAGCATAAACAGATATAGAGGCATAGCAGCATTGAACAGACTGTCAACCTACAGCTGGAAGGCTGGGGAGGGTTGGGGGGGTAGTTAAGGGATCAACTGAAGGACTTGTATGCATGCATATGAGCATAATCAATGGACACAAGAAACAGGGGTAGGGGAGAAGGGGGGAAGGTCAAGGGGAAAAAATGGAGACCTATCTAACATTCGTTGTAATACTTTAAACAATAAAACAAAATTAAAAAAAAAAATAAAGAACCTTTGCTTAAGGTCCTAGCTGAGAATCTGACTTAGGGCTCCCCAGTGCTCAATTAAGTCTCTATTTTACCAGTAACACACATCATCCTTCCACAAAGGTAGTTGTATAGCATGATGCTTATGATCTGGCCTCTTATTCTAGTTATAAACATAAGTGGTGGAGCAAAGCTGCTCAGTCATTTTTGGAGACTTTGACATAGTAGACTGAGCCTAGCCTCTACTTTTTTGTTTTCTATTACGTCATGATCCCCATTAACCCCTACAAATTGGTTTTTTATTCCTAAATGGATGTCACCAAAAATATTAAGGCATGTGCATGCTATTTAAATATCACCAAGAAAAAGAGAAGACTAGGGTACACTTTGAAATAATTTCGGGTACTGCCCTGTCTGACTTGCATAAAAATCTGCTGCCTTGATCACTTCCAAGCTTTACTATCAGCTAGGAGAAAATTGCTTTTTTCATGAAGCACTAGACTATTTTCAAACAAAAAAAGCAGCCTCATTATTTTAAAACTTATTTACCTGATGTACTATAAATTACATAGTTATTGTTACCTGGTATCTGCAATGTTCTCTTTGCAACAGTTGAATAATGCAACTTTAAATGGAGGCTAGATTTAAAATTTACCAATCAATTCATCAGTTTACCTTACTTATTATGAATTATTACAGGACTTCATTTTTTAAAAATTTTGCTTTGTTTTTCAATTAAGCTTTGTTAGGTCATTGAGAAATAATGGATTGAGAGCCTCATGTAGAAAATTGATTTGGCATACAACTCATTAAAATGTTACTTTTTATATATTAACATCTTAGAAGTTTTGCTATGATATGATCTGAAGTTTCCCTTAATACTTACTCAGACCAAAATACAATGTGTTTCAATGATGTATTTTTCTAAGATTTTTTATTAATGGTTCTTCTAGACCAAGCATATGTATAAAATGCCTTTACTCAAACTCTGAATTATCTTAGGTAGGTATTCTAACTTATTTAACTAATCGTTTAGCCAGACTTTGCTCAAAACCTTGTCTTGCTGTGAATGGTGTAGAAACCATTTAAACAAAATCTGGTTTTTAGCCTTCTGAATTTCAAAATATAAAGTGCTTTGAAAGTTTTATTTTTAGGCAGTAATTGTAACATTTTATATTTATATGACATGTTACCATTTATATTGTATAATATACTTTTACTATAATCTCCTAGAGGGCAGAGTTTGGGTCTGGCTAAACTTTGTGTTCCCTGTAGTGCCTTGCATATGGCAGATATCAGGTCGATATGTTAAAAATTGAATCTTTAAAAAACTCTGCAAGGGACGTTAGGGCAGATATTACTAGTTCCATTATGTGGATGAGAAGACAAAGAAATTGAATTGCCCTGAATCCCACAATTTAAGTGGCAGAGCTGAGGATAAATCCCATGTCTTCTAATTCCTGGGATTCAGTGCTTTAGCACAATTTATTTTTTTCTGCTTACCTCAGTGCCTATAAATCATAGCAGAATTTGTAAGAAAAGTAAAATTTTATAGTCAATTAACATTAACCAAAAATTGTCCTGTTGCCTTTTTATCTTTTTATTTAATGGTTCTTCTTTTAATAGTTAATAGCTTGATTTAATATGTGCATTGAATAATAATAAAGGAAATGTGGTATTTTCTATAGTTTTGAGTGGGATATTGCATGACAATATATTTTAAAGTATCCCTTCACTGATGATCTTCATGTATTTTATAAACTTGACTCTATTTTCAATTTCATTGGTGAGCAAATATTATAACAAGTAATAATGCAAAGAAGAAAGCCTCTTGGTGAATTATGAAAAAAGATCAGAATGTGGCTCATCGAATGATTTTCACAAAAGACAAACATAAGTATAGCTGGTAATGGCTATTGTATACTAATGTTTTAATCTGTATATTTAGTCGCCTATGATCTTTGTATTTTAGTCTAATGAGGCTTTTAAAGTAATTCTATCTCCTTGGGCCAATCTGAATATATCAAGAAATTTGCACCTTGTGTTTTTACTAAAATTGCAGAAACCAAGATAAGCATTTATCCAAAAGTATTCCTTTGCGAAAGGAATGAAAAGTTATCAGTGAAATGGTACTATTTTGCCAACTTTAATGTCTTGAAATGCTAACTTTTGGAAAGCCCCAGTAGCAGTGTTAACATGATGTTTTCAGTAGAATTTTCCATTTGGGGGATTAATAAAAACTAGCAGCTTATTTCCTTGAATAATTTCTATTTGAAAATGTCTGGCTCTCTATACTCCAGTATGGTTCTGTTTGTATACTGAATATGCTGTGGGAATAATAAATGTTGGCAAAGAGGAGTATTGTTTAACTTGTGCTATAATATGAACCACTTCTAACTCAATCTTATTTTGTACTGTGTGATGTCTGATACTGCTAACATCGATCTTTGGGCTTTGGTGAACTCTGATCTTCCCAGGTTTTCAAGGTTAGACTCTTCACTGGTCAATTCTTTTTTTTTTTAATGCTGTGCATGTATAATAAGAAAAAAATTCACTTTTTTTTGCTGTAATTCAGAAGATTGCTATTATGCTTAAACACTATCTGCTATGGTATTTAACATTTTGATGAAGGTAATGTGACTTGTTTATAGTCAAGTTTGAAATGACATTAGGTTTTTGTGGTTTCAACTATTTATGTATATAAAAGGCAATCTGTACATAAAACATGTTTAACTTTAAATAGAAATACACTTATTTTTATCTTTAAGACTACATTAAGATATTTAGGGAAACATCTAGCCCATTTGTAATCTCTGTACATTGATTTTATGTTCTTAAATTTTTGCTGCCTGAGATTAATCTGTGTTTTCATTACTGTTTACAGTAAGAGAAGAGGGTAACTGTTGATTGCTGTTAAAAATAAAACATATATGTCCCTTGTGTTATTAGCAAATCATTGAATTAAATTTGAGGGAGTCTAGAACAACAGGTCTGAATTAGTAGCAAATAAATTTCCCAATATTTAGTTTTAATTGCAAAAAGATCATTGCCCATAACAAGTATAGTCTTTTTCAAATGATAACAATGTTCTGATTACTTTTCAGACTGGGGAAGAAGGTCATAAAAAACTCATTTTTTCCTATCTTAATCTCCCCTATCTTAATCTTTCCCTATCTTAATCTTACAAGATAAGATTAGGCTGATTTGCAAATTGTTTATTTTTTCTCTTTTTTTTCAAAATAATTTTTTTATGTATTACATACAGTTTTACAAAGATTAATACATATATCTCTTTTTTCCCCTGCCCTTCCCCCCACCTCCCCTACCCCCAATTTTTTTCTCTTAATAAAAACTAATTTGATACCTGATTTCTAGTCTTAACTATATATTATGAATGAAAATAATTTTGCTTAGAAATTCCTATGTAGGGAGTTTGGACTCAGTGGTTGTTTGTTTATATTTGTTTGTTTTTTGTTTGTTTGTTTAAATGTAAAGTACTCCAACCCTTTCTTTGTTTGGGAAGGGAATTTCTGAGTGTGTCTGTCTGGTTGCTTCGCTAGGGTGACAATATGATTTAAAATGTTAAATGATAAAACAATTATTGTATTGTTGTAGATCTTTTTCCTATCTCATGTACCAGATAGTGTTATAGTGTAAAACCACATAGAAATAGCTGAATGACTTAAAATGAGCTCATATTTTAAAGATATAATTTTAGTAACAATAATAATAATTTTAAAAACTCTCACATAATTCTTATTCTGTGCCAGTCACTGTGTTATGCAATTTATATGTATTACCTTATTTAATCCTTGGAACATCATGATAAAGTATGCTGTTCTACTGTAAAGTAAGAATTTCCATTTTTTAAGTTAAAGTTATTGGGGTGACATTGGTTAATAAGAATATATAGGTTTCAAGTGTATATTTCTATGCTATGTGATCTCCATATTACATTGTGTGCTCACCACCCAAAGTCAAATCATCCTCTGTAAGATTATTTGTTTGGCCCCTTTACCCTTTACACCCTCTATCCCCTTTCCTCTGGTAACCACCATAGTATTGTCTGTGTCTATGAGTTTCAGTTTTATATCCCACATATGAGTGAAATCATATGGTTCTTAGATTTTTTTCTGACTAACTTATTTTGCTTAGCATCCTATTTTCAAGGTTCATCCATAAAGAAGATTTGATACATATATATAAAATAATTTCCATTTTAAAGAAAATTATGGCCAAGGAAATTAATAAACTCGCTAAGGTCAAACAGCTAATGATTAATGGAGCTGGGAATCAAACCAAGCTATCTAGCTTCAAAGTCCAGCATTTTTAATCTAGATGCCATGCTGCCTTGTTAGTGTGTAGCCATTGATTCTGAGTCTTAAGAGTATAGGAAAGGGAAGTAAGGTCCAAATTTTATTTCCAATAAAAAATGACCCTTTTTAAAAGATGGCAACTAGATTTATGTTGTTTATCACTTAGTAGTATATACATATATTGAATTACAATGTGTACACCTGAAACATGTAATATTGTATGTCAATTTTACCTCAATAAAAAGGATAACACTTTGTCCAAATGTGAGCATGTACATGATATTTCCTACATATCTTCCTTTTTTGTTGAAACTAATGAAAAACTAAAATTATGAGAAGAGAGAGAAGGTATAAATGCTAACTACTGGCTGTTTATTATTGAGGGCTTTATAATTATTTTCTTAATGCAGGACTACTTAATCTCAACCACTGCTTAGCACCCTGCAAGCAAGTAACAGCTATTTCCCATTCTGTGATGAAAAATGTTTCTATTGATAACATCTTCTTGGTTGTTTTATTTAGAAAGAAAAGTTAAAACATAAAGGAAAGAGCTTAGCAAAATTCCATTTTAAATTATTTTATTTATTCACAAGATATATGCAGCATTCTCATTTTTCTTCAGGAACATTTAAAATGTAAAGAACATGAAAACATTGTTAAAATAAATTGAAAGGTACTATGTTAACAATTAATTTCTGACACTTTAAAATATTTCCATGTATTAAGCTTGTCACTGAAATGAAATTGAATAGTTTGCTTAAATAACTATCTTAATTGCATAGTAATAAAAGTTGAATAAAAGTAATTGCCTATGAGTAAAGCAATTTGATTTTAACCACATTGAGACAGATAACTTGAATCCCTAATTGCCCTATGGCAGTGATTATGAAAGAGTGATTCAGAAGAACCAACAACTGTAGCTATAGGGCACTTGTTTTTGTACAGGGAACTTGCAAGAATGCAAATTCTTGGGCTCTTGCTAGAATCCAAAACTTTTGAGATGGTCCCAGGAATATGTTTTAACAATCCTTACTAGAGATTCTGATGCATGTTTCAATTTGTGAACAGTGCCCCATGTGGTATCTGTTTCCTTTGACTTAAGAATTACAGAAGTAATTTTATTATAAAGTTCTGAGTTCTTTCTCTAGATATGAGTGTACTGTATTTAACATATAATAAAATGCAAATTAAAACTGTCTGCAAACTAGTGTTAATAATAAAAATAGCCTGGCCCAATTTACATTAGAGAGTCAGCATAAGGCTATATACTTTAATATTAGAAGCCCAGCACACACAAAATTGTGTGTGAGTAGCTCACTTCTGCTTGCATCAGCTGGCTGCCTCACCCATCACCACTAGTGGCTCACTGCCCCGCACTCCACCACTCATAGTTCTCTGCTGGTCTTGGCCCTCCACCTCTCATAGCTCTCACTAGTAGCTCATGTCCCGCCCCTACCTGTAGCAAGAGCAGCTGCTCATTTGGTCGTTATGGCATTACGGCCATGGGCCTTTTATAATATAACCTAGAGGCCCGTTGCATGAAGAGATTCATGCAATAGGACTTCCCTTTCTCTGGCTGCTGGCACCGGTTTACCTCCGGCACCCGGGACCCAGGCCTTCACTCTGGCCTTCACTGCTCTGGCCGGAGCCTTCAGTCTTCACTGCTCGGGCTGGAGCCTTCAGTCTTCGTTCCACCACTTTGTGCCTGCCTACATATGTAAATTAGATGCCATATTTGTTGGGTTAATTTGCATACTCTCCTGATTGGCTAGTCAGCGTAGCAGAGGGATGGTCAATTTACATGTTTGTCTATTATTAGGTAAGATAGTCTGAATTTTATTCTGCAAAATAATAGGATTTAGATGGTTGATGTTTTAAAACTTTTATGCTATGCTGACATAATCTTTGTTGTAAATTATCAAGGTCTACCAGGTCCAGAAGGTCCTCGGGGTCTCCCTGGAAATGGGGGTATTAAAGGAGAGAGAGGAAACCCAGGTCAACCTGGACAACCTGGTTTGCCTGGTTTGAAAGGAGATCAAGGACCACCAGGACTCCAGGTAAGAAATAAGAGTAGATATTTGATAAGAAAGGGATATGAGTGGTTGCAATGATAATTCCAAGCTGCATCATTTTAATTAGCATTTACTGGTCAAGCCTCTATGCATGGTTCAGTGGTGAATTACAAAGAAAGAAAAAGGCATGTTTTCTATCTTCCAACTAAAGGGACTTTGCCACCTAATAGATAAAGCGTTCTTCAAAAGATTCTTTACCTGGAGACTTTGGTATGTATAGTACTTACTAGTAGATTTAAGAAACTTGCATTTCAGTGAAAGCAAATTGATAAAAGGAGACATATATTGATTGGAGCATTACATGTAGAATATTACACTCAGAGGGAAGTAATAATGGTGAGTTGGGATATTTTCGACTATGAAATTAGATGGTTTTAGGGTCAAATTTTCACTCCACTGCATACTCCTGCATTGTGTATATGGGACAGGCAGATATATACTGTGGGTTTCTCTCCTTGCCTGCAAAAAGAGAGTAATAGCATATTCCCACATCTGCACTCATGTGTTTTCCACCTTGGTTTGAGTGATCCAAAAAGTCACTTGCTTTTTTATGGATCCTCAAAGCTTCAATTCATTCAGGAGGATTGTTGTCATATTTAGCAACCAACACAGTCTGGACTCTGTCTTTTAATGATGGGGCTGCTTTATATAGCAAGGGGAAAAAACATCTGAAGTGACTTTTAAAGCTTTCCAATAACTAACCTATTTTTCTGATGGTGTCACTATTTTTCGGTACATCTAGACTTAAAATGTTAGTTATCCCAATATTCATTCTCTATTCACTCTCTTTTCACTTCTTACCTCATTCATTTACCATATACTTCCAGTTCATATGTCATTATGCCTGATTCAGGACTGCCTGATACCGATATTTTATAAATCTAGTATTGTCAAGTTCTATTCATTTTCTTTTGCGAACATTAATTCTTATATTTATGCTTTTCCTAACTTTTTATTTGGAAACAATGTTAAACATATAGAATGCAAGAACGGTGAAAACCTCCCATGAACCAACTGTTTCCTCATTTGCTTTCTGCATGTATGTTATATGTTGAGAATAAGTTGCATCTATCATGACCCTTTACCACTAAATACTTCAGTGTGTAACATTTTTAAGATTAAATAATTTTAATATAACCTCACTATAGTTATCAACTTTAGGAAATTAAATATCCATACAATACTTACATTTCTACATTACATATTCCAATTGTGTCAAGTAACGAAGTAATGCCCTTTCTAGCATTTTCCCCTCCAATAAAGGATCCAGACCAAATCATGCATTGCATTTAATTCTCATATCTCTTAATTATCCCTTAATCTCAAACAATTTCTAAATCTATTTTTTTCTTTCCTGATCTTGACATTTTTGGAGAAATATAACCCCTTCACATGTTTTTAAAAATAGAATTTCCCTTCTTTTGTTTGCCGTTTCTTCAGGTTTTGCATCCCCAGCTAGAATACAACATAAGTGATTTTGTGTACTTCTCAAATATGGAGGCTAAAAATGTACATTTGATCCTCATTGGTGATCTTAATTTTGATCACCTCGTCAAGTTTTCCCAATATATTATTACAATTTTCTCCATTATGACTAATAAGCAAAATGACAGGAAGGCACACATTAAAATCATGCAAGTACACTGCTCCTCTTCAAATCTCCCTTAGATTTAATACCTATTTATGCTTTTTGCCTTCACCAGTCAAATATGCGACAGTGGCAAATTATGATTTTCCAACCCTTTGCACTATCTACACATATACTGTAAGAGAGACTTTGATTTTTTTCAATTTGTCTATTAGCAGTATGGGCTCATAAGTTTTCTTTTTTGAATGATTTACAACTTTTAAACTAGCATTTCTTATTATGATGCTCAAAGTCTCTTAGGTTTGGGAACTCCTGCAAGCTGAAACCTATGGCTTTCTGACATACACGTCCCTCCTTTTTTTAACCATTTTCTTACATTTTAGCATACTACAATGTTCCAGGCTTGCCTCTTTTTTATTTCTATGAATAATGGCTCTATTATCTCTTACTTATTTTTCCTTTAGTTTCATTCTAGTGTAATTTTCAACTCTTCGCCTCCCCATAGTTTTCTTCGCCCTCAAACCCAATTAATTAATAGGCCCTACTATATTTTTTGCTAAGTCTTTCAAATATCATCATTTTTGCACATGTGATTCTAATCTAAGCACTTATCACCTCAGGGCTGCACTAAAGAAAGTAGTGTCTTTGCTAATGATAATAAAATAATAGCTATCATTTATTAGGCACATACCACATGCCAGGTAGTTTTCTAAGTACTTAATAGTAACTATCACATTTAATCCTTACAGAAACCTCATAAAGTAGATATTTTCTTTATAAGTGAGAAAACTATGAATTGAAAATGTTAAATAGTCCACTCAAGGTCACACAAGTTAATAAGAGGCAAAATTGGGATTTGTATTCAGGAAGTTTGACTCTACAGCCAGTGCTATAAATCATTCTGCAATACCACTTATATCCTCGCTAGCTCCCCATTGTTTCTCTACAATTAATTATTCTATTTATTCAGGGCAATCCTGGCCGGCCAGGTCTCAATGGAATGAAAGGAGATCCTGGTCTCCCTGGTGTTCCAGGATTTCCAGGTACTTGAAGGGATATTTTAAGGTTTACTCTTTACATTAAACACTCGTGGACAAGATACTCATTTCATAACTTGGCTGGGTAAAGACTGTGGCCCTGGTGCTTTGTTTTGCAATTGTATGTACCTTCCTTGCAGGCATGAAAGGACCCAGTGGAGTACCTGGTTCAACTGGCCCTGAGGGGGATCCAGGACTTGTTGGCCCCCCAGGTAAGACTTTTTCTTATAGCTAGTTATACCTGGGACTTAAATGCATTGAAGGATTTGAAAGTTTGCATTCCTTCTTTCAAGCAAACTCTCAGAGTCTCAGACTCCAACAACTGAGAGGAAATAGACAGGACATCCCTCTATTTACTATACTCTCAAGTTCTCTATTTTATTAATATAATAATATTGAGAGCAGACCTTTATATGTTTAAGATAGATGCAGGAACAGCGAGAATGTTTCACTAAGATTTTTTTTATTGCCAATTACAAAAATTTATCATATTCAATTGAACAGGTCACAAAAGCAAGTCACGTAGGTATGTTTTAATATGGAAATTGGATGTGTGGGTTTTTTTGTTTTGTTTTGTTTGCTGAGAGACTTATAGAGGATTCTTGTAAACTGTGAAAAAGGGCATCTATTAAATTCTATTGGTTCAGTGGGTCTCTTGAAAGTACAACAAATACGAACTGCAAATGATGTTAGAATTAAAATGGACTTGTCAGGAAAGAGAATTTGTTCCCCTAACACCAATGTTCACAGATTTGAAATGAGTTCAACTTTTTAGTAATTGAGTCGCACTTCAAAGCTTGAAAATAGGGACAATGTGACTAATTTTTCCATTGACCCTAATAAAATTATGTTTTTTCAGTCTTCTTGGTATATAGTGATAGTTTTCTCAAATATATTTCTGTTAAACAAGGCAACATCCTCATACATGTAACTTCTTCTTTCACACCAGTTATTATTCTGACCTTAGGTCACATTGGCATCTATTCCACCCTACCTTTCTTTTCCCTACCTTTAAAGTTGTGTGTTTTGACTTTTAGGTCCCCCTGGATTACCTGGTCCTTCAGGACAGAGCATTATAATCAAAGGAGATGCTGGTCCACCAGGAGTCCCAGGCCAGCCTGGATTTAAAGGTCTACCAGGATTACCAGGACCTCAAGGATTACCAGGTACCTTTGAAGATCATATTTTTAAGCCTTATCTATTTGAGAATATTTCCCTAATTCTCCTTTCACTTGTCAGAGTTTGTCTCTGACAATAGGAATCTCAGAAATTGGTAGAAAACTAGACCACCACAGGTTCCATTTCCTTTTTATTAAAAAAATCAATTTCTCATGTCTTAACTTCTTTTATCCCCAGCTGAATTTCTTGTAGCTCCTCTAGGTAATCTAATTTGAATTAGTTTAGTGTTGTTTAAAACACTAATGAAATTTGTTAGGGTCGCTGAAGGAGGAGTGTACGAGGCCAAAAGGGATAAAGAATTATGAGTTTATTAGGTCATCTGGAAACACAGATGGCCTGAACTCCAAAAGGGTGCCAGCTCCTAAAGATGGGAGGGCGGGGGTTAGAGGTTTTTAAAGGACTCTAGGCAGGCTTTTTCTGGGCAGAGAATTCTCTGTGCAGGTCTGTATCCTAAGAAAGTCCGGAGGGTAGACTTAATGGTCTTAGCAAGTGGAATTTCCACTGTGAAGTGGCCTAAAGGTCAGTTCCCAGGGGAAGGGATATTGATTCAATTATTTTATCAGACCTAACATTTCAACCTTTCTGTTTTATGGAATAGGGGTGAAGGTCATATCTTCTGTATTTACTTCCTGCTGGGGGAGGACATTGAGACCACAGGGGAATGGACTTTGATAGTAGTCGGCTCTATGAGGGGTCACAGCAGCATGATTTCCCCAAGGGACTGGTTGGTGAAGATTCAAAAACGGTCTTGTTGAATGACTTGGGAGTTAAAAGCTGGTCCTGAGGCTGCCACAGCATCACTTGTTGGTTTTGCTGCTTTTCTGGGCCTGGAGTTAAAATACAACTGGGGCCTACATGTTATCTTTAGGGAGGAAAAGATCGAGGTCTAAGTTGCCTGACTAGTGATATGAAAGGGGAGGATAGGTTATCCTGAGGGTAAGGTTCCTATTTTACCAGTTGTACCCCTTGCTTGGTATCCAGAGCTTTCTTGTAGGTCCTGAGACAGGATTTCAAAATAGGGTACAGCAATAGTTAGGCCCCCATGCCAGTTCCAGCACCTGCTGAGGTGCCAGAGGTTATGAGGAGAGGGATTATCTGGGCTGCCCTTTTGTGCTGGATATGATGGGTTATGGAAACAGGTAAAGATTGATTATTGAGGGATACATTTGCATTGGGTGAGAGATGACAGTACAGGTTCCTGTCCAGTTAGTGGGGAGACGGATGCATGTGTTTTCCCCAGAGAGGAAGAAGAATCCCTGATGGAGACAAGCTGAAAGGTATAAAGAGAAGAGGTGGACTAAAGGGTATGAGGTTCCTTTTCTTTGTTCCACGCTCGAAGTTGAGAAGGTAGTTGCCATGGCACTACCAATAAGGGGTGACAGATGAGTGGTTGAGATTCCATTACAGTGAAAGTGGGAGGGAATGCTAGAATGAGCTGTTATCCAAGGGAAAAGTGAAAGGGAAAGAAAGGAGCAGTTGAATCCTGGGCCTGGATGGTTGGATAAGAAGTAAAACAGATCGGCTGTAGGAAATAACTATTGGCTTCCAGGGAGACCTGGTCGTCAACCTATTGAGACCTATGGCTGTTTGGTAGTTCTAGGTCAAGCATGTCAAACTCAAAGGCTAACACAGGCCAAATAAATAAGGTTTAAGTTTATGTGGGCCGCAAAAAAACAAAAGCTTCAATTTTCATGGAAATGTAGGTTTATTTCCATAGAGACATGCTGAATACAAAGGGGAGGAAATAAATTAGTAATTGTTAACATAAAATAATAGAATAATTTAATAAAAATTAATATTTTTGAACATTAACTTACCAGACACTGAATAACTGTACAAATTAATAAGCGTAATACAAATAAACCTATTTTTATTGTTCTCCCAAAGTGAAATATTTCCTGTTGCACACACCAAACAACTCAGTCCAAGACTAATGACGTGACAGTCAGCTGCTAAAATGTTCACTGCTAGTAATAGTGGAGAGAAATGGTGCACCTGCGTGTAAGGGAAATGAATGCAACATGATTATAGTAATCAGTCATTAGTGAATGTTGTAGTTCATTATTAATAATTATGTATTACAGGATATTGTAAAAATTAAGTTATGAAATTTTTATTAAAATGCTTCTTATATACTGTTATATTGGTTGGGCCACAAAAATATTCATTATGGACCACATGCGGTCCGTGGGCCGAGAGTTTGACATGCTTGATCAGGTTGACTGTGGTGTTGCAAGCTGATGATGGGAGATAGCCTATTGTTATATTACCCTGTGACTTCATAAAGCATAAAGGAGCTTGGGCAATTAGTGGGGTGTGTAGAGTGACAGAACTTGTGACCAGGAGGGAGGAAGGAGCTACCTTAGTAAGAGATAGAATATAAGTATGGGAAAAAAAGGGAGACTTGATTTGCCTGGGCTGTAGGTTTGCCTTTTTGAGAAATATAGTTCCCTTTTCCTTTTATAAGCCAGAGTTATTTTTGCCTGATTCCATCTCTTGATTGATATATGGATGGTGGTATATGCTGAAGAGGAGAGGGAAAGGCAGAGTCAGCAATCCCTGGCAAAGGTTGGATTGTTCTGTTTTAGGTGGGAATGGGTAAAATTAAGTGTTCATTGGAGATGTGTGGAGGTGAGAAAGTTCCTTATGTGTGTAGGAGAAGAGTGTTGGAACAGGATGATAAGAAGGAAAGCTAATCCCCACTTCCACGGTCAGGATTATCTCAAAGGGGGAGGGGAGGGTATGTTCAGGATCTAGAAAGAAAGAAATCTCGCCCCATCGATAAGTGAAGTCCCCTTGGAGAAGGGAGTCCCATAAAAAGGTGAGAATCTTGATGCAAAGGGAGTATAGTAGCTAAGACCTGGAGGATTTGTATTGAGAGAGGAGGTGGGTTTTCAGAGAAGTCAAGGTTGGTAGGGTCAGTACATATGGGCATGTGAGTGAAGTCAATTTGCCTATTGTGTCCAGAGATTTGGCCTCTTGCC
This sequence comes from Murina feae, assembly GCA_004026665.1. NCBI lineage: Eukaryota > Metazoa > Chordata > Mammalia > Chiroptera > Vespertilionidae > Murina > Murina feae. The sequence continues at coordinate 38,927 of PVJC01002692.1, read as the reverse complement.
TGATAGGTAGAGAAACAAGGTCTAATCTAACTTGTCCTGAGGTCAGATACTGAGCAACAAGTAGAACAGGTTTTGGTGATATCTTGTAGGGAGGCTAGGCTAGAACATGTGATGAGGGGTTTTAGGAGTTGTAAATGTATCTTATATGTAGGGAATTATGAATAGCCTGTAAGATATCAAGGATGTATCTTCCCCGAAATTTTAACCATGGATCTTCTTGAGTGGCCCCAAGAGCTAATAGGGACTGAAGTTCCACTGGATATATTTGGGTGTTATATTAGGTATAGCTAATAGTAAGGGAGATGGGGGCGTCCTCTGAGCCATTGCCTTGGCCTCCTGGCCTGCTTTGTTATTTCCCTATATTACAGGATCATTCTGGACTTGGTGTCCTTTTCAGAGTATGACTTTTAAGAAGGCTAGAAAAGAGGAGAGAGGTTCCTAAATATCAAGTAGGAAGACCTGTTGAGGCTTTCAAGGATAGTGTCAAGGACTGTGCATGAGTGGTAGAAATAAAGAAAGTCTAGGTTCAGCTATAAGGACTGAAGCTACAGAAGAGAGAGCCTGGGTGAGGCTGCTTTAGCTATTAAGAGAGAAGGGGTCCCTTTGGACAACAGGGGTGATCAGGTCCTGACTCACTGGACAACACAAAGCTTCTACCCATTCACAAATAACCAGCTTTAGCCAAAATAAACAACCAGCATTTACATTTATGAACACCCTTTTTTTTTTACTGTTTTTTTTTTTTATTTAATCAGCAATGGGAATTGTATTTTCTTTTAGGATCAAAGAAAATAACTGTATGCCTTTTCTATGTAGATCTAGTATTTAATATTAATAGATTGCTTAGTATTGAATTATTCTTGCAATTCTGGAATACATTCTACCTATGAACACATAGAAAATATACACTCAACAAAGTACAAGAGACCTTCTGTAATAAAAACCAAGAGCAGGCAAATTAAAATGTCTCTAGCAATCAATTTTTCAGTATTTTATGCTATTTAAAAATATTTAGATGTTTATCATTTAACCCAGCAATGCTCGAAAACCTTCAAGTTACCATAGACTTTGGAAAATGATGTATAGGCATGTGAGGCTGGAGAAAAGCCGAGAGGAGGAGGGAACAGTCCCAGCAGCCTATTCCTAGGTCTCTAGCCACTTTACAACTGCCACATTTTTTCTTAGAGATAACATGCTAAGGTTTGTGTGATAATGAGTTCAGTTGCTGATAGTAACAGGACTGTTAAGTAAGCATTCGTAGCTTTGCTGTAAAGAAAGTTATTTCTTGGGAAAGTGGAAGGGGATTGTTGTGTGAGAAGGCATTGAGGTCAGAGCAGTTTGCAGAGTATTAAAGGGGTGAGAGTGCTGGCCTTGGGATCTAAAGGCTCGGTGAGGGGGTCTCTTCACCATGTCATGTCATAGAGAGGCTTCTCAAGAAGACTGAATTTGGGAACTCAGAAGTGAGAGTACCCAGTGAGCCCAAGAAAGGAGAGTATTTCTTGTTTAGAGGAGGGGACAGTCATGGAGGAAATAAGGCATTTACAGTCTAATGAATGGTGCAGCTTTGTGGGGTGAGAGTGAAACCAAGGTGGGTAACTGTCATTTGGAACAACTGGGCTTTGTGAGGGGGGGTGTGGTAGCTCCAGTTGGGCATTGAGGTAGAATTAGAAAGGGGTGAATGGGGGTATTTATTAAGATGCAGTATAAAGGTGAGTTGACTAATGTCTGTGAGACTAATCCATCAACCCCCATAATAGAGACTGAGAGGGGACAAGGGTCCCAGAGAATTGGGGGAGGGCAGAATAAGTGGCCCCAGTGTCAAATAAGAAGGTTATGGCTTACCTGCCTCCAGTCATTATCCAAGGCTCTGTCCTGGTGATGTAAGTCTGTGGGGCCCTATCAGGGCCTGGGCAGTTTCAATCTTTGGTGGCCAGTCCCAGAAAGTCTGGGAGCTCCAAACCAGATCCAGAGGGCAGCCTTACTGGACTGGCTGAGGTCCAACCTGGAGGGGTCAGACTACAGTCAGATTTCCAGTGGCCTTCCCTTCTGCACTGTGGACAGGGCCCAGGCAGGGGTCTCGGGTTTGAGCAAGACTTGGTCCAGTGTCCTTCCTTGTTGCATTTGAAGCATGGGCCCAGAGGAGGCTTATCCCCTGACTTAGCCTTGGTTGGAGGACCAGCACCTCATTTAGGGTTTATGAGAGTAGTGGCTAGGAGCTGGAAGGCCTCCTTCTGGGCCTTAGCCTTGGCCTGATCTCACCTTTGTTTTTGTATTTGGGTCTCCTCATCTCTATTATTAAAGACCTTAAAGGCCAGATTAATGAGGTCTTCTTAAAGGGTTTGTGGACCTTTGTCTATTTTTCAAAGTTTGTGGCATATGTCAGGGGCTGATCCTAATATATAAAGAGCCAGGGCCCATCACAACCTAAATGTCCAGATGGATGACCGAACACCAGGCTAAAGTCCTGGCCAGCATGGTGAAAGTCAGTCCTGGGTCCCAGTGGCACGGCGGGTGTCAGTCCTGGGTCCCAGCCAACTGTCGCTCAGCTGCAGGAGGGAGCTGTGGGCCCTGGCCACCTGTGGCATAGTGGCGGGAGGGAGCTGTGGGAACAGAGCCATGCTGCCATTGGACTGACCTCTTGGTCCCTACCCCCAACCTGCAGGCCTGGGGGACCACAGCCATGCTATGATGGGATTGGACCCTACCTGAGGGGTCCTGGATTGTGAGAGTGTGCAGGCTGAGCTGAGAGACCCCCTCTCTCCTGCCGAGTGCACGGATTTTTATGTACTGGGCCTCTAGTTGGGATATAAAATGGGTGTTCAGAAGAAGGGTTCCCTCTAGGGAGGTGGGATCTAAGGTGGTAAATTTCTGTAAGGCCTCCATTATGTGGGAGAGGAAGATAGTTGGTTTTCGTCAGTGCCCCGAGTGATTTTATTATTTGTCATAATTGATCACCTTACGGGCAGCCTTTCTGAGTCCAGTAATGAGAAAGGTGATTATATGGCTACAGAGCCAGTGCCCTGGGGAAGTAACCTGATAGTCCCACCTCGGGTCAGTTCTGGTGACTGCATCAGTGCCAACAGGGTTTGCTGCCACATCCTATCTATGGAGGGCATTGGCATGGTCCTGAGCTTCTAGCCAAATGTATTCCTTCTCCTTTGGGGTGAAAGAGGAGGGCAGGATGACTTAGATGTCTTGCCAAGTCTGGTCATAGAACTGGGTCAGATACTCAGTTCCTTAGTAAAGGTGGTTGGGTCCATGGAAATAGACCTGAGATGCCTCTTCATCTGTGTGAAGTTGAACATGGAAAGTGGAATGTGTACCCAGAAAATAACCTCAGTTTCTGCTGCCTCCCTCGGGGATAGAATAGGGAGGGAACAGAAGTGGCTGTTGAGAAGGCAGTCTTTGGGTGGCTTGAGAGTGAATGTTAGATGGGAAAGGGCTGTTTTGAAGCTTGTGTTCTTGGAATTTGGGCTCTCAGGGGCTGGAGGAGAAGGTGGTTGCTGGTTAGGAGGGTCTGTGTTTTGTGAAACTATTGCAGTTGAGGGAGGGGATGTGTAAGGGGGTGGTGGTCTGTGGTCTGCTGGGTCAAAAGTAGATTCAGAAATATTAGGTATGTTGTTTTGTGTGAAGGAGAAAAATTCTGATGGGTAGAGCAGGACTGAGAGAGGGTTGACACTGAAGGGTGAAAAAGGCCCAGATGTAAGGAATCTCTGACCATTTTCCATTGCAGTGACAGCAATTATCTAAATTACACAATGTGTTAAAATTGAAAGTGCCATTGTCAAGCCATTGAGACTTATTATTTAATTTATATTGTGGCCAAACAGTGTTACAAAATAAAATGAGATGGTTGGGCATGATTTCCCTTGTGAGTGTAGCATGGCCCATGAGAGGAAGGGTGAGTGACAGGCCACAAATCCAAAAGTGACTGTTTAGAGCAGACATCCCTGCTGCTAAATGAATCACCATGAGAAGTAACAGGTGACCCTCTGGACTGGGCAGCCCCAATCCAGAAGGACCCAAAGCCAAATGGCTTAGGAGTCTTCTGGCCTAGTGCTAGGAATTTCTAGAAGTCAGTGAGAGAGAGTGGGCAGAAGACTCGAGATGAGGGGAATTGTGGAACATCTCTCACCTAGAGAAGATTGACTGGTGTGGGATGGAGGGTCAGCAATTGAGGAGAGATTCCTGATTTGGCATCCTCCTTGGCTGGTTCAGGAGGGTCTATAAGGGAGGGAGGCCTGATTGAGGCCGGCAATCGAGTCACCCCAGTAGGATTCAGAGGTAAGCCCAGATCGAGCTGTCGCTGCCTACTGCTCTCAGAGTAGAAAATTCAGGGTGACCAAAGCCAGGGCAATGGCTCCCCATCCCACAGAACTCCTTTGGGTTTTGGCACCAAAATTAGGGTCACCGAAGGAGGAACACATGAGGCCAAAATGGGTAAAGAATTATGAATTTATTAGGTCATCTGGAAATCCAGATGTGCTGAGCCTCAAAATGGCACCAGCTCCCAAAGATGGGGAGTCAGGGGTTTTTAAGGGACTCTATGCGGGCTTTTTCTGGGCAGAGAATTCTCTGTGCAGGTCTGGATTCTGAGAAAGGAGGATAGCGCTAATGGTCTTAGCAAGTGGAATATGGTTTAAACAAGTGGAATGTCCATTGTGAAGTGGCCTAAACGTCAGTTCCCAGGGGAAGGGGTATCGATTCAATTATTTGATCAAACCTAACAAAATTAATTTGCATTTAAGATCTGCTATTTACTCTATCCCAACTACCAGAAGGATAGAAGGCTGACTTGGTGGGCCATTAGTTCCTCACTGTGAGGCCTCATAGTTTAAGAAATAAATCCTGTCTACTTGGCCATTTAACTCAATGTTTATAGCCAACTTTCATTATGAAAACAATCTAGAAATTATGGTAATTTTTGATTTTCTCTCTTATTAAGTTATTGAGTGGCAGTATTTCCATAAATAAAAGGTACCATGCAGTAACAGCCTTACTTATGGTAGGATAGATAACAAAACGTGGGCCTCTTATGTCTACCTTGTTTTGAAGACAAAGAGAATACAACTGTCATAGTATGGGATTCTCCACAGAGGCAAATGGATTGTTTAAAACTAATACTAAATCCTTGTCAGCTTCTTTTGTTATGATTTTGAGCTATTGCTTCATTGATATGGATTAAAGATAAAACCAAGGGATTCCAACATGGGGGCCAGCAGGACTGGAGTGAAGGAAACAGTGTGAGGGAGTGAGGGAGTGAGAGAGTGAGTGTGCAGACATGCGTGTATGTGTGTGTGTGCGTGTGTGATGGGGGGGAAATCTGATGGTGCATGCAGATATCTTGGGGATGGGAGAGGTTCAAGCTCTCTTGGCTAAGGAGCCACTGTTACCTTCATAGTCACTCCTGTCCATGGCTCCGGCTTAGAGACCAGGCCAACTTGAAGAATTTACAAGGTCATCATTGGAAGGAGGCTGTGGGAGTAGCAGCAACTAGGGGCTTAGCCTTACCACCTTCCACAATCCCCACAGCCTGGGCCCAAACCCACACACACTGGGCCTCTGACCCTGAGAGTCCACCTAGGACACAACTCAGACCCCGTGTGCCTGCTGTATATACCACCTGGGCTGAGCACCTGCAGCAGACACAGCAGGATCTCTGCACACCTGGCATACACCCAGTCTGACCCATTCATCTGAAAGGGGCCCAGCCTGGCCCCTATGCAACCACCAGGTGACTGTCACTGATGTGGTAGGACTCTTGCCCCTGCTGTGCACTCACCCAACGCTACTGTGCTGCAACCACCACCCTAGAGCCTAGCTGCTCGGCACCACCACCAGGGCTAAGGGGCAGGAATTACACTGAAGGCCAGGGAGGTGGATATAGCCTCTCCTGACATGGACCTATTAGAACTAGGACCTGTGGAGACTGAAGAGGCTGCAGATCTGTAGGTGAGACAGGAGGCCCTGGGACTGAGAGAGGTGGCCCTGAGGGCACTGGCTGTGGAGACTGTGGAGTGGGTGAGCAGTGGAAGCCTGGAGCTGAAGTCTCTGTCAGGGGTCCTCAAACGTTTTAAACAGCAGGCCAGTTCACTGTCCCTCAGACAGTTGGAAGACCGGACTGTAGTTTTTTTTTTAAAAAAAAACACAAACTATGAACAAATTCCTACGCACACTGCACATATCTTATTTTGAAGTAAAAAAACAAAACAAAACAGGGTGGCAAAAACACCCAGTGGGCTGGATAAATGTCCTCGGTGGATGCCTGGAATAGAGTATTGCTAGCACCCTGCCAAAGTGCAGCCTGGGAAACTCCTCCTGACCAGTGGGAAAGGCCACGCAGTGGAGCTCAGGGCCAACTTATACTGGAGGGGTCTGAAGGACACACCCAGCATTGAAAATGGGGTGTCTTTCATTTCTTGGAGGAACTTGTGCTGGTGAGCAGAAAGGTGACTGGACAGTGGGACCAGGAAGGAGGATTGGCCCTGCCCACTTTGAATGCAAGGAAGGTGTCCTCTTTCTCACCAGCAAGACAATTGCTTCTGACCCAAATTGCAGTGACCTGATGCAAGGGAGAACACCTATGGGCAGGAAATGTGTGCCCCTACAGGTGACAGAGAGGAGGTGCCAGCAAACAATACAGAACTGAGGCATTAGAAAGAAAGGGCATGGCAATGCTCCTACTGGCACCATCCCCAACATGAGTCTGATCAATCTAACACGGGTAAGTCCAGCATACCCTCATAGAGCCCAGCTCCACAAGGGAAGGGAGCACAGCTCAGAAAGGAACAATCAAGGCATGAGACTTGAGGCAAACCCAGCCTCTGGGCTAAGGAGTCTCTGCCCACTGGACTAGTAGGGGCTTCAACCTATCGGACCTCAATCTGGTTGCCCAGGACCAGAAAGGGACAGTGACTCACATTGGCCTGCACCAGAGAAACTTCCAGGAGGCCTAGGAAATACATACCAAGGGACCAGACTCAACATCACAGCAAAATCCAGTGAGCTCCACAAATAATGGACCCAAAGGTTTTTGACTGTGTGAGTGTGTGTGGTTTTGTGTTTGTGTGCGAGTGACTATTTTTGTTTTTTGTTGTTTGTATTACTCCTTTTTTTCTGTCTTCTTTTTTTTCTTGCATATCTCTAATTTCTCCCTTTCCTTTGATTCTATTATTTTTGTGTCTCTCTTTATTGTTATTATTTTTTATCATTTTATTTTATTTTTATCCCTTTTACCTTTCCTATTTATAGCTTAACTAAAGGCCGGGTGCACAACATTTGTGCCCTGGAGGAGGGACCAGTGCCCTCTCGCAATCCCGGACCCCTCGGGGTGTCATTAGCACTGCCTCAGAGTCTAGAGAGGCTCCCACCACCACCACTGTGCTCTCTAGCCATTAGACTGGCTTCTGGCTGAGCAATGCTCCCCCTGTGGGAGTGCACTGACCACCAGGGGGCAGATCCTGTGTTGAGCATCTGCCCCCTGGTGGTCAGTGCATGTCATAGTGACCTGTCGTTCTGCAGTTTGGTTTATTTACATATTACAGTTTTATTATATAGGACTAGGGGCTCAGTGCACGAATTTGTGCACCTTGAAAGGAAATGTGGGCCGTGAGGCTGCAGTGGGCAAGTGACAGCTTTAGTACCTGCAGCGGGTGTGAGTGGGGTGGGCGCCAGCACCAGGTGTGACCACCAGACAGGACCACAGTGCACGAGGACGAAGAATGTTCAGTAACCACCAGAGGCTTGCCCTAATGACAGAGACTGGTGCCCCGCCTTGGTCTGATACCTCCAATCACCTGCTCCCCCATCCCACTGCAGCCACTGCCTGCCATGTTCCATGATCTGCCACCTGCTGCTCATGCCCACCGTGTTCCACACGTGCCCCCTCATGGTCAGCACACATCATAGCAACCAGTGGTTTTGTTATTTGATTGTTTGGTTGTTCCCCTGTTCAGTCTATTTGCATATTAGGGGTTTTATATATATAGATATACCCATTATTACTATGTTTTAAATTCATTAACATTATTTCATTTACTTCTTGTTTCCTTTTCTTTTTTCTTCTTTTTTGTTATTGTTTAAAGTCTCCTTTTTTCCCAATTGACACCCCTCACCACCGCTGGACACTCCCAACTCCAAAGGCAAGCCTCCATTGCCCCAGTATCTGTGTCCATGGGTTATGCTAATATGCATGCATACAAGTCCTTTGATAGATCTCTAATTCCCCTCCCCTGCCCCTTGTCTCTGGATCTATTTTTCTTCATCAGTTTATATTGATCATTATATCCCACATATGAGAGAGATCATGTGATATTTATCTTTCTCTAACAGGCTTATTTTGCTTAGCATAATGCTCTCCAGTTCCATCCTTGCTGTTGCAAATGGTAAAAGTTCCTTCTTCTTTATAGTAGCATAGTATTCCATTGTGAAGATGTACCACAGTTTTTTAATACAACCATCTGCTGATGGGCACTTAGGCTGTTTCCAAATCTTAGCTATGATAAATTGTGCTGCTATGAACATAGGGGTGCAATATCCTTTCTGATAGGTGTTTCTGGTTTATTACAATATAGCCCTAGAAGTGGGGTTACTGAGGCAAATGGGAGTTCCAAAATTTTAACTTTTTGAGGAAACATCATACTCTTTTCCACAGTGGCTGAACCAGTCTGCATTCCCACAAGTAGTGCACAAGGGTTCCTTTTTCTCCACATCCTCGCTAGCACTTTGTCATTTGTTGATTTGTTGATAATAGCCTTTCTGACAGGTGTGAGATGGTACCACATTGTCATTTTGATTTGCATCTCTTGGATGATTAGTGACTGAGCATGTTTTCATATGTCTCTCAGCTTTCTGTATGTCCTCTTTCAAAAAGTGTCTATTTAGGTCCTTTGCCCATTTTTTTAATCTTCCTTTTGTTAAGTTGTATGAGTTCCCTGTAAATGTTGGAGATTAAATCTTTATTGGTGATAACATTCAGTGGGCTTTCCTGTTGTTTTGTTGATGGTTTCTTTTGCTGTGCAGAAGGTTTTTATTTTGATGTAGTCCCATTTGTTTATTTTCTCCTTAGTTTCCTTTGCTCTAGGTGCTGTATCAGTAAAGATATTGCTATGAGATATATTGGATATTTTGCTTCCTATGGAGTCTAAGATTTTTATGGTTTCCTGTCTTATACTTAAGTCTTCTAGCCATTTTGAGATTGTTTGTGTATATAGTGTAAGTTGGTGATCTAGTCTCACTTTTTTTAATGTATCTGACCAAATTTCCCAGCACTATTTATTGAAAAGACTATCATGACTCCATTTTATGTGCTTGCCTCCTTTGCAAAATATTAATTGAGGATAATGGCTTGGGTCTATTTCTGGGTCTCTGTTCTGATTAATTGGTTTATATGTCTGTTCTTGTACCAGTACCAGGCAATTTTGAGGACTGTGGCTTTGTAATATAGCTTGATATCTGGTATTGTAATTCCTCCAACTTTGTTCTTCTTTCTCAGGATTGCTGTGGCTATTTTGGTCTTTTTTATTCCAGATGAATTTTTGGAGAGTTGTTATAGGTCTTTGAAATATGTCATTGCAATTTTAATGGGGAGTGTATTGAATCTATACATTGCTTTGGGTAGTATGGACATTTTAATGATGTTGATTCTACCAATCCATGAACACGGTATATTCTTCCATTTGTTTATGTCTTTCTCTGTCTCTTTTTTCATATCTTGTAGTTTTCAGAGAACATCTCTTTCCCTCCTTAGTTAAGTTTATTCCTAGGTATCTTAATTTTTTTGGTGCAATGGTAAATTGGATTTTTTAAAAATTTTCTTTCTGTGATTTCATTGTTGGTATATAGAAAAACAGATTTCTAGGTGTTAAGTTCGTATCCTGCTACATTGCTGAATTCATTTAGTAAGTCTAGCATGCTCAATGCCTTTTCAGTGGAGTCTGTGGGATTTTCTATGTGCAGTATCATGTCATCTGTGAACAAGGACACTTATTCTTTTCCAATTACTATGCCTTTTATTTCTTCTTCTTGTATGATCACTTTGGCTTACACTTCTAGTACTATGTCCAACAAGATTGGTGAAAGTGGACATCCCTGTCTTGTTCCTGTTCTTAGGCAAATGAGTTTAGTTTTTGCTCACTGAGTATGATGTTGGTTGAAGGTTTGTCATATAAGATATTTATTATGTTGAGGCATGATCCCTCTATTCCTACTTTGCTGAGTGTTTTTATCAAGAAAGATTACTGGGCCCTGGCTGGTTTTGTTCAGTGGATAGAGCATCAGCCTGTGGACTGAAGGGTTACAGGTTTGATTTTGGTCAAGGGCACATGCCTGGGTTGCGGGCGTGATCCCCATTAGGGGACGTGCAAGAGGCAACCAATCAATGTTTCTCACTCACTCATCACTGATGTGTCTATCTCTCTTTCCCTCTCCTTTCTCTCTGAAATCTATAAAAATATATTTAAAAAAAGAAAGGTTGCTAGATTTCGTGAAATGTTTTTTCTGCATCAGTTATGTGATTTTTGTGTCTCAATTTATTTATGTGATGTATCACATTTATTGATTTGTGGATATTGTACCATCCTTGCATCCCCATAATAAATCCCACTTAGTAATGATGCATGAACTTTCTAATATAATGATGGATATGATTGCTGGAATTTTGTTGAGGATTTTAGCATCAAAGTTCATCAAAGAAATTGGCCTGTAGTTTATTTTTGTTTGTTTGTTTGTTTGTTTGTGGTGCCTTTATCTGATTTTGGAATTAGGGTAATGATGGCTTCATAGAAAGAACTTAGAAGTGTGCCTTCCTCTTGAATTTTTTGGAATTGTCTGAGGAGAATAGGTTTTAGTTCTTTGAATGCTTGGTAGAACTCCCCTGTAAAGCCGTCCTGATCAGGATTTTTGTTTGCTGGAAGGATTTTTGTTTTTGATTACTGCTTCAATTTCTTCAGTAGTTACCAGCCTATTATGTGTGTTTTTTTATTCTTTCTGGTTGAGTTTTGGGAGTTAGTATTTTTCTTTTTTTTTCTTTTTTTTAATTTATTATTATTTTTTTATTACATACAGTTTGACAAGTATTAGTACATATATCTCTTTTTTCCCCTGCCCTTCCCCCCGCCTCCCCCACCCCCCAGTGTTCTGAGTCCACTGGCCATGCTCAAATGCATGCACAAAAGTCCCTTGGCTGTCCTGTGACCCCCCTTCCCAACGTCCCTGTCCTTGTTGCTGTAATTTGGCAGTCTGTTTGATGCTGTTCTGCTTCTGCATCTATTTTTGTTCACCAGCTTATAATGGTTATTATTATTCATAGATGAGTGAGGACATGTGATATTTTTCTTTCATTGACTGGCTTATTTCACTTAGCATTATGTTCTCCAGCTCCATCCATACTCCTGCAAATGCTAAGAACTCCTTCCTTTTTATAGCAGCATAGTATTCCATTGTGTAGATGTACCACAGTTTTCTAATCCATTCATCTGCTGATGGGCATTCAGGTTGTTTCCATATCTTAACTATGGTAAATTGTGCTGCTATGAACATAGGGTTGCATATGTCCTTTCTGATTGGTGTCTCTGGTTTCTTAGGATATATTCCCGGAAGTGGGGGGAGTTAGTATTTTTCTAAGAATATGTCCATTTTGTCTAGGTTATCCAGTTTGTTGGAATAGAGTTGTTCCTAGTATTTTTTCATAATCCTTTGTAGTTTTGTGGGGTCAGTTGTTACTTCACCTCTTTCATTTCTGATTTTGTTTATTTGGGTCCCCTCTCTTTGCTTCTTGGTGATCCTGACTAGAGGTTCATCAATCTTGTTTATCCTTTCAAAGAACCAGCTCTTGGTATATTGATATTTTGTATTGTTTTGCTGTTGTTGTTTTGTTTGTTTTGTTTTTTTGTCTCTATGTCATTTATTTCCACTCTTATCTTTATTATTTTTTTCCTTCTGCTTACTCTGAGCTTTTCTTATTGCTCTCTTTCTAACTCTTTGAGATGAAAGCTTAGATAATTTATTACTATTTTTTTCTTGTGTTTTCTTTTCTTTCTTTTTTTTGAGGTAGACCTGTAGAGCTAGGAACATCCCTCTCAAGATTGTTTTCTCTGTGTTCCATAGGTTTTGGATTGTTTTCATTTTCATTCATTTACAGGATGCTTTTTATTTCTTCTTTGATCTCTTTGGTAACCCAATGATTGTTTAATAGCATGCTATTTACCCTCCATGTGTTTTGTTTGTCATTGTATTTATTGTAGTTGATTTCTAATTTTATGCCATTGTGGTCTGAGACGATGCTTGATATGATTTCTAATTGTTTGAATTTGGAGAGACTTTGTGTCTTACTTTGTGGTCTCTCTTTGAAAATGACCCATGTGCACTTGGGAAGAATGTATATTCTGTAGCTTTGGGGTGAAATGTTCTGAAGATGTCAGTTAAGTCTATCTGATGTAGTCAGTCATTTAGTATTGATGTTTCTTTGCTTATTTTTTGTTTAGAGTATTTATCCAGTGGTGTCAATGGGGGTATTAAAGTCCCCTACTGTGACTGTGTCGCTTTTGATCTTTACCTTAATATATTCCAGTTTCTTATTTGTTTGTTTTGTTTCGTGTGGATTTTTTAAATGTATTTGGGTGCTCCTGTATTGTGTGCCTATATGTTTACCTGAGATATATCCTCAAGTTGAATTGCTCTCTTTAGTATTATAAGATGGCCTTACTTATAGATTCTTTTTTCTTCCTATACTAGTTCTTTTAGTTTCCTTCTTGCTTCCATATTGACTTTTTTTTCTTATTCTTCTTTTTCCGTTTTTCTTTAAAACCTCTCTAAATCTTTGGTCTCATGTCTTTTAATATTCTTGACATTGTTTGCTTTCTTTTTCTTTTTTATGATTTCCTGTTTTTATTGCTTTATGTAGTTTAATTTTTATGGTGTTTTTGTTTTGTTCCTGATGTGTCTTATTCTGTTCTGTCAGCACCTGTATAATGCTGACATGGTAAGGTTATTGGTTAATTCTCACTGTCAGTGAGTCAGAGGGGAGATCACCCTTGAAAGAGACATTAGCAATCAAGTCCCAAAAACTATAGGAGAGCCCAAAATAACACATCCAAAGGAAATTCTTAGAGCATCCAGCTCAGGATATCAAAGAAACTTCACCACTAGACCCCTCACCATACTTTCTACATAAGGCCATCCCACAAAGGCTAGGAGTCATAACAATTCAATCTAATACATAGAAACAAAAACAAAAAGGGAGCTAAAATAAGGAGATAAAGAAACAACCTCCAACTGAAAGAAAGGGGGAGCTCTCCAGACAAAGAACTAAATGAAATGGAGACAAGCAAATTATCAGAAATAGAGTTCAAAGTAATGGTTATAAATATGCTTAAGAAACCTGGTGCAAATTACAATGAACTCAGTGGGAACTGCAGCAGCATGAAAAGGGAAACAGAAACCCAGAACCAAACAAAAACGAAGAATAACATATCTGACAACAAGAATGGGAAGGAATTAAAATTAGATTGGATAAAGCAGATGATCCAATCAGTGATTTGAAGACAAGGTATAAGGTAATACCCATTTAGAGCAATAAATAGAAAAAAGAATTAAAAAGCAGAAAGATGGCTTAAGGGAGCTCTTGGACAACATGAAATGTAACATCTGCCTCATAAGAATAGTAGAAGGGGAAGAATGTGAGCAAGGAACAGAGAATATTTACTTATTTATTATTTTTTTAACATTTACAGGTTAAGATATTACAAATGTGACCTCATCCCCTCAATGTCCCCTCATCCCCCCACTCTTGCCCTCACCCTCACCCCCTGTTCTCTACATCCATCGCTTATGCTTATATGCATGCATACAAGACATTGGGTTGATCTCTGCCTCTCACCCCCACCCTCCTCTACCTTCTCTCTGAATTTTGAGCATCTAATCGATGCTTCTCTGTCTCTATATCAGTTTTTGTTCATCGATTTCTGTTGTTCCTTATAATCCACAAATGAGTGACAGCATGTGATATTTATCTTTCTCTGACTGACTTATTTCACTTAGCATAATGCTCTCCAGCTCCATCCACACTGTTGCAAATGGTAGGAGTTCCTTCCTTCTGACAGCAGAATAGTATTCCATTGTATAGATGTGCCAAAGTTCTTTAATCCATTCATCTGCTGATGGGTACTTAGGCTGATTCCAAATCTTAGCTATGGTAAATGTGCTGCTATAACATAGGGATGCATATAACCTTTCTGATTGGAGTTTCTGGTTTCTTGGGATATATTCCTAGAAGTGGGATCAGGGGGTCAAATGGAAGTTCCATTTTTAGTTTTTTGAGGAAACTCCATACTGTTCTCCATAGTGGCTGCACCAGTTTGCATTCCCACCAGCAGTGAACGAAGATTCCTTTTTCTCCACATCCTCGCCAGCATTTCTCATTTGTTGATTTGTTGATAGCCATTCTGACATGTGTGAGATTGTACTTCATTGTCATTTTTATTTGCATCTCTCAGATGATTAGTGACTTTGAGCATGTTTTCATATGTCTCTCAGCCTTATGTATGTCTTCTTTCGAAAAGTGTCTATTTAGGTTCATAGCTAATTTTTTTGATTGGGTTTTGTATCTTAATTTTATTAAGTTGAGTGTGTTCCCTGTAAATGTTGGAGATTGAACCTTTATCAGAGATATCATTGGCAAATATGTTATCCCATGCAATGGGCTTTCTTGTTGCTTTGTTGATGGTTTCTTTTGCTGTGCAGAAGCTTTTTATTTTGATATAATCTCATTTGTTTATTTTCTCTTTAGTTTCTATTGCCGTAGGAACTGTTTCAGTGAAGAAATTCTTTCAGGATATGTCTGAGATTTTGCTGCGTATAGATTTCTCTAATATTTTTATGTTTTCCCATATTACGTTTAAGTCCTTCATCCATTTTGAGTTTATTTTTGTGTATGGTGTGAGTTGGTGGTCTAGTTTCATTTTTTTGCATGTGTCTTACCAAATTTCTCAGCACCATTTATTGAAGAGACTGTCTTGGCTCCATTGTATGTTCTTGCCCCTTTTGTCAAATATTAATTGGGCATAGTGGTTTGGGTCTAATTCTGGGTTCTCTATTTTATTTCATTAGTCTATATGTTTGCTCTTGTGCCAGTACCAGGCAGTTTTAAGAAAAGTGGCTTTGTGATACAGCTTGATAACTGGTATTGAGATCTCTCCTACTTTGCTCTTCTTACTCAGGATCACACCAGCTATTCGGGTACTTTTATTATTATTATTATTCCAGATTAATTTTTGGAGAGTTCTTTCTAGATCTGTGAAATATGCTATTGGTATTTTAATGGGGAGTGCAGTGAATCTACAAGTTGCTTTCAGTAGTATGGACCTTTTCCTGATGTTAATTCTACCAATCCATGAACACCGAATGTTCTTCCATCTGTTTATGTCTTCCTCTCTCTTTTTTCAATGTTCTGTAGTTTTCTGAGTACAGGTTTTCTATGTCCTTGGTTAAGTTTATTTCTAAGAGTCTTAACTTTTTTGGTACAATGGAAAATGGTATTTTTTTTAAATTTCTCTTTCTGTAAGTTTACTATTGGCATATAAAAATTTCATAGATTTCTTGGTGTTAATATTGCATACTGCTACATTGCCTAATTCATTTATTAGGTCTAATAATTTTTTGATGGAGTCGTTAGGGTTTTCTAAGTACAGTATCATGTCATCTGCGAATAATGACAATTTTACTTCTTCTTTTCCTATTTGGATGCCTTTTATTTCTTCTTCTTGTCTGATCGCTTTGGCTATCACTTCCAGTACTACGTAGAGCAAGAGTGGTGAAAGTGGGTATCACTGGCTTGTCCCTGTTCTTAAGGGAAATGATTTTAGTTTTTACCCATTGAGTATGATGTTGGCTGTAGGTTTGTCATATAAGGCATTTATTATGTTTACGTATGATCCCTCTATTCCCACTTTGCTGAGAGCTTTTATCAAGAAAGGGTGTTGGATTTTTGTTAAATATCTTTCCTGCATCTTTCAATATGATTATGTGATTTTTGTCTATCATTTGTTTATGTGATATATCACGTTTATTGATTTGTGGTTATTGTACCAGACTTGCATGCCTGGAATAAATCCCACTTGGTAATGGTGTATAATCTTTCTTATGTGATGCTGGATCCGGTTTGCTAGAATTTTATTGAGGATTTTAGCATCTATGTTCATCAGGGATGTTAGGCTGTAATTATCTTTCTTCATGGTGTCTTTATCTGGCTTTAAGATTAGGGTCATGCTGGCTTCATAGAAGGAGCTTAGAAGTGTGCCTTCCTCTTGAATTTCTTGGAATAGTCTGGGAAGGATTGGCTTTAGTTCTTCTTTGAATGTTTGGTAAAACTCCCCTGTGAAGCCACCTGGTCCAGGGCTTTTGTTTGCAGGAAGCTTTTTGATTACTGTTTCAATTTCATCAGTACTCATTTGCCTATTCAGGTTTCTTTATTTTTTCTCATTGAGTTTTGGAAGCTGGTATTTTTCTAGGAATGTGTCCATTTCATTGAGGTTGTCCAGTTTATTAGAGTAGAGTTGTTCATAGTATTTCCTTACAATCCTTTGTTTGTCAATAGGGTCAGTTGTTACTTCACCTCTTTCATTTCTGATTTTGTTTATTTGGATCCTCTCTCTTTGTTTGTTGGTGAGCTTATCGAGAAGTTCATCAATCTTGTTAATGCTTTCAAATAACCAGCTCTTGGTTTCATTGATCTTTTGTGTGTGTGTGTGTGTGTGTGTGTGTGTGTGAGTGTGTGTGTGTGTTTTGTGGACTCTGTCTTTTATTTCTGCTCTGATCTTTATTATTTCCTTCCTTCTGGATACTGTGGGCTTTTCTTGTTAATCTTTCTAACTCTTTGTGTTGTGGGGTTAGATCATTTATTACCAGTTTTTCTTGATTTTTGAGGTAGGCCTGTAGAGCTATGAACTTTCCTCTTAGGACTGCTTTCATTGTGTCCCATAGATTTTGGATTGTTGTGTTTTCATTGTCATTTGTTTTTAGGATGCTTTTTATTTCTTCTTTGATCTCTCTCGTAACCCAGTCATTGTTTAATAACATATTATTTAGCCTCTAATTGTTTGATTTTTTTTCACTGTAGTTGATTTCTAGTTTTATGCCATTGTGATCTCAGAAGATGCTTGCTATGATTTCTATTCTCTTGAATTTGAAGAGACTTTGCCTGTGTCCTGATACATGGTCTGTCTTTGCAAATGTTCCATGTGCACTGGAGAAGAATGTATATTCTTTAGCTTTTAGGTGAAATATTCTGAAGATGTCAATTAAGTCCATCTGATCTAGTACGTAATTTAGGATTGCTGTTTCTTTGCTGATTTGTTATTTAGAGGATTTATCCAGTGGTGTGAGTGGGGTATTAAAGTCCTCTACTATGACTTTAATAGTAGGGAACTGTATTGCTATCAATCTCTCCGTTGATATCTTCCAGAAGTTGTTTTATGTATTTGGGTGCTCCTGTATTGGGTGCTTGTATGTTTATCAGAGTTAGATCTTCTTGTTGATTTGCTCCCTTTAGTATTATGCATTGGCCTTCCTTACCTCTTGTTATGGCCTTTATGTTGAGGTCTACTTTGTCAGATATAAGTATCACAACCCCAGCTTTTTTCTCATTTCCATTTGCCTGAATGATTTTTTTTCACCCCTTTACTTAATCCTTTGTTCTGAGGTGGGTCTCTTACCGACAGCAAATATATGGGTCATGTTTTCTTATCCATTCAGCTACACTTTGTCTTTTGATTGGAGCATTTAATCCATTTACATTTAATGTTACTATTGAAAAGTACTTGTTTGTAGTCATTTTTATCCTTAATGTTTGTGTTTTTTCTTGTCTTTCTGTTTCTTCTTCTTTTTACAGTAGTCCTTTTAGCATTTCTTGCATTGCTGGCTTGATAGTAATAAACTCTCTTAGCCTTTTTTTTTTTATCTGTGAAGCTTCTGATTCCACCTTCAATTTTGAATTATAGCCTTTCTGGGTATAGTATTCTTGGATTCATTCCCTTGCTTTGCTCACTTTGTATATTTCATTCCATTCCCTTCTGTTCTGGTCTGTTTCTGTTGAGAAGTTAGCTGATATTCTAATAGGAGATCCCTTGTAGGTAACTTTCTGTCTCTCTCTGGCAGCCTTTAAGATTCTTACTTTGTCTTTGGTGTTTGCCAATTTAATTATGATGTGTCTTGGTATTAGTCTTTTGGGGTTCATCTTTTTTGGACTCTATGTGCTTCTTGGACTTGTGTAGTTATTTTCTTGCCAGTATCAGGAAAGTTTTCTGTCATTATTTCTTCAAACAGGTTTTCTATTCCTTGCTTCTCCTCCTCTTCTTCTGGTACCCCTATTAAGTGAATGTTGTTTCATTTTGCATTGTCCCAAAGCTCCCTTAGGCCTCCTCCTGCTTTTTAATTTTTTTCCAGTTGTCTCTGTGTTTGTGTGTTTTTTCCTATCTTGTCTTCTAATTCACTGTTGCAGTCCCCAGCCTCTTCTAGTCTGCTGTTTAAGCCTTCCATTGTGTTCTTTATTGCAGCTATGTCTTTCTTCATTTTCTCTTGGTTCCTTTTCATGTTGGTGACATTCTCATTCAGCTCTTTATAATTCTCATTGAGTTGTGTATATTTTTCATCCAGCTATTTGAGCATCTTTATAACCATTACTTTGAATTATTTCTCTGATAAGTTAGTAGCCTCAATTTCATTTCATTCCCTTTCTGGTGATTCCTCTTTTTCTTTCCTTTGTAGATTGCTTTACTGTCTTCCCATGTTTTGCTGTAATGTTTTAATTGTAGCTCTGATTGCTTTGCTACCCAGTTTCTTTTGGGTATGGTGCTATTGGTGTGACCTCTTAGGTCTCTTGGGTTTGGTAGTCTAGTGTAGCTCCTTACTTGAGCTATTTCAGTTCTCTTCATGGAAAAGCACAACTGAAGTGTCTAGAAGTTAGTAGCTTGGAGGGGGTGTCACAATTTTTGCTGTCTTGTGCCCTTGGTTGAATTCACACATGCCCAGCAGGGACTCACAGTGGTACCTAGGAACTGTCTGTTGGGCTGGTGGTGTTCAGGAGGCCTGCATTCTGGAAAGGTGTGACTGTGGTGTCCAGAGTTCTGTAGTTAATGGGTGAGCAGACTCAGCTTTTGCTTCTGCCTCCATGGTTGGATACACGGGATCCCAGCAGCAGTTAACAGGACCACCTGTGGTGTGTTTGCTAGCAGAGTGTCCTGACACACTCTGAAGGGCCCTGACACTGAAGCCACTGGATTACAATGGCTGTGTACAGAGATCCCAGAAGAGAGAATTTAGCCTTTCTACAGCCATCAGTGAACCTCTGTTTAAGTGCATGTCCAGTTGGCTCACAGCGGGGCCCCAGGGCTGTCTGTGGAGCGGTGGTCTTGGGAGACCTGCATGCTGGAAAAGCATGCAACAGTAGTGTCCAGAGTTCTGCAGCTGTGGGGTGTGGAAACTCAGTTTTTGCTGATGCACCTGTGGTACATAGGCACGTGTCCCCAGTGTTGGCACACAGGAACACCCACAATGAGTTTGCTAGTGCAGGCACACTGTAGTTCTCTGAAGGGTCCTGGAATGCTTAATCAAGGTGTCTTTGGAAAAGTATCCAGGATGGGTGAATCAGAATTTCTACTGCCCAGGGAAGTGTGTCCTTATTTGTTCAAGATCAGACCCAGTGGAAGTTCACTGTTGTTCCCAAAGTGCCCTGCGGGTGGATGGGCTCAGGTGGAGTAAGCAACTGTGGGCGTTTGCCAGTGTTGAGCTCTGATGCACTCTGAGGTGCCCTGATGCTGAAGTTGCACAGCTGGGTGTGTGGCCAATTATTTAGGCAGAGGGACTTCAGAATTTCTACTGAGGAGGCAGTGTGCCTGTGTCTGTGCAAAATCACACCCAGCTGGGCCTCACAGTGACTCCTAAGAGAAGTCTATGGAGTGGTGTGCCTTGGACACCTGCATGCTGGAAATGCAGGAATGTGATATTGGAGGTCTGACTCTGGGGAGAGGGAGGCTGCACTGACTTCTGCGGGCATGGTGCTCATTTGGAGGTGGAGATCTCAGGGTCTGCAAGTCTGCGCGTGGGGCAGCAGGATTTTGGCTGGAGTGGCTGCTGGGTCGCAGGCAGTGTCCCAGGCCTGTCTGGGTGGTGGTGCTGATGAGTTCCTAGAAGAGGCCGCTCTCCCCTTCAAGATGGCATGGGCTCCATGCCTGAGTCCCGCAGTCCGGGGAGTGCCTGCAATGGTGGTAGTCTGTCCCTGTCCCAGAGAGCCTGGACTGGCAGCCCCTGCTGCTCCTGCTGGATTTAACTATCACTCACTCACACACACATCTCTCTCTCTCTCTCTCTCTCTCTCTCTCTCTCTCTCTCTCTCTCTCTCTCTCGCCTTTCATCCCCTTACTTCCTATCCCTCACCTCCGTCCTGCCAGCCACCATCTTTTTCTAACAGAGAACCTTTTTAAAGAAATAATGATATAAAATTTCCCCAACTTAGTGAAGGAAAAAGTCATACTAGTATAGGAGTCTCAGAAAGTCCAATCAGGATGAACCCAGCCCTAACCAGGTTGGCTAAGTGGATAGAGCATCAGCCTGTGGACTAAAGGGTCCCAGGTTCAATTCCAGTCAAGGGCATATACCTTGATTGCGGGCACATCTCTAGCAGGGGGTGTGCAGGAGGCAGCTGATTGATGTTTCTCTCTCATTGATGTTTCTAACTCTCTATCCCTTTTCCTTCCTCTCTGTAAAAAATCAATAAAATATATTTTTTTAAAAGATGAACCAAAAGAGACCCACACCTGTCTAGACAAATCATAATCAAAATGGCTAACATTAGAGACAAAGAAAGTATCTTAAAGGCAACAAGAGACAGAAAATTACCTGCAAAGGAGTTCCTACTAGAATGTCAGCTGACTTCTCAATAGAAACACTTCAGGTCAGGAGGAAGTGACATGAAGTTTTGAAAGTAATGAAAAACAAGGGCCTAAGTCCAAAACTATTGCATCCAGCAAGGATGTAATTGAAAACTGAAGGTGAAATAAAAACCTTTCCAGACAAAAGAGATTAAAGTAGTACATTACCACCAAACAAGCAAGTCAAGAAATCTTAAACACATTGTGGATTGATCACAAGAATTCTCACTTCGTATTACACTGTGTTTTACAAATTATCATACTTTAAAAAGATATCAGCTTGTAAGAACATGTAATAAATAACTTCAAAATGCAATGGGTATTTAATTTTAAAGCGTGCCTTTTTCATTTATGTAAAACAGTTTTTGTACTCGTTCAATAGAAACTTATCTGGCCCCTGGGTAAAGCTAGCAATAAAACTATTGGCCCACAATGTGTTAATGGGATTTGCTTTAAGAAGAGGAGGAAGAGAGAGAGAAATCATAGGTATAATGAAAATAAAAATGGCAATAAGTAAAAAATGGCAATAAAGAAATACCTATCAATAATAACCTTAAATGTAAGTAGATTAAATGCTCCAATCAAAAGACTTAAGGTGACAGAATGGATAATAAAACATGACCAATATATATAAGCTGTCTACAAGAGTTCCACTTCATAGCAAAAGATGCACAGAAACTGAGAGCAAAGGGTTGGCAAAATATTCCATTCAAATAGTGAGTAAAAAAATCTGGAGTTGCAATACTTGTATCTGACAAAATAGACTTCAAAACAAAGGCCATAACAAGAGACAAAGAAGGCAACTACATAACACTAAAGGAAATGATTCAATAAAAAATATAACCCTTATAAACTTATATGTACCCAATACAGGAACATCCAAATATATATATATATTTTAAAACTTCTTAATGGACTTTAAGGGAGAGATTAACAGCAATACAGTCACAGTAGGGGATATCAACATCCCACTGACATCACTGGATAGATCTTCCTTTTCAAAAATCAACAAAGAAACAGATGCCTTAAGTAATACACTAGGTCAGATGGATTTAGCTGATATTTACAAAATATTTCACCTCAAATCAACAAAATATACATAATTATCAAGTGTATATGGAGCATTCTCAAAGATAGACAAGATGTTAGGACACAAAACAAGTCTATATAAATTTGAGAATATTGAAATTTTACCAAACTTCTTCTCAGATCACAATTAGAAATTCATGAAATTATAAATTAACTACAATAAAAAACTCAAAATCACTCAAATATATGGAGGCTAAATAGCATGTTATTCAACAATGAATGAGTTACCAATGAGATCAAGTGAGAAATTAAGAACTTTTCTCACTTTAGCAGCACATTTACTAAAATTGGAATGATACAGAGATGATTAGCATGGCCCCTGCACAAGGATGACATGCAACTTCATGAAGTGTTCCATATTCTTTTTGTGGAAGAAATAGAAGCAGTCATCAAAAAGCTTCCAGCAAACAAAAGCCCAGGACCAGACAGCTTCACAGGGAAGTTTTACCAAACATTCAAGGGAGAACTAAAACCTATCCTCCTCAGACTATTCCAAAATATTTAAGAAAAAAGAACACTTCCAAGCTCATTCTATGAAGCCAGCATCACCCTAATACCAAAACCAGATAAAGACAACACAATGAAAGAGAATTATAGGCCAATATCCCTCATGAACATAGATGCCAAAATCCTTAACAAAATTGTAGCAAATTGGATCCAGCAGTACATCAGAAAGATCATACACTGTGACCAAGTAGGACTTATCCCAGGGATGCAAGGATGGTACAATATCTGTAAATCAATAAACATGATACATCACATAAACAAATTGAGAGATAAAAACCACATAGTCATATCAATTGATGCAGAAAAACATTTGACGAAATCCAACACTATTTCTTGATAAAAATCCTCAACAAAATGGGAAAAGAGGTATCATACCTCAACATAATAAAAGCCATAATACAAATCTACAGCCAATATCATACTAAGTGGGCAAAAACTAATACCATTTCACCTAAAAACAGGAATAACAAAGGAATTTCCACTTTCACCACTCCTGTTCTACGTAGTACTGGAAGTGTTAGGTACAGCAATTAGACAAGAAGAAGAAATAAAAGGTATCCAAATTGGAAAAGAAAATGTAAAACTGTCATTATTCTCAGATGACATGATACTATACATAGAAAACCCTAAAGGCTCCATCAAAAAATTATTAGACCTAATAAATTAATTTGGCACTGTAGCAGGATACAAAATTAACACCAAGAAATCTATGGCATTTTTATGCACCAATAATGAATTTACAGAAAGAGAGATTTAAAAAAGAGTCCCATTTACCATCGCACCAAAAAAAAATAAATAAAGATACCCAGGAATAAACTTAACTAAGGAGGGAAAAGACGTGTACTCAGAAAACTACAGGACACTGAAAAAAAGAGAGAGTAAAACATAAACAGATGAAAGAACATACCATGTTCATGGATTGGTAGAATCAACATCATTAAAATGTCCATACTGCCCAAAACAATCTATATACTCAATGCACTCCCCATTAAAATACCAATGGCATATTTCAAAAACCTAAAATGAACTCTCCAAAAATTCATCTGGAATAAAAAATACCCCAAATAGCTGCAGCAATCCTGAGAAAGAAGAACAAAGTAGGAGAGATCTCAATACCAGATATCAAGCTGTATTACAAAGCCACTCTTCTTAAAACAGCCTGGTACTGGCACAAGAACAGAGATATAGACCAATAGAATAAAATAGAGAACTCAGAAATTGACCCAAACCACTATGTTCACTTAAAATTTGACAAAGGAGGCATGACCATACAATGGAGACAAGCAGTCTCTTCAATAAATGGTGCTGGGAAATTTGGTCAGACACATGCAAAAAAATGAAACTAGTCCATCAACTTACACCATACACAAAAATACACTCAAAATAGATAAAGGACTTAAACACAATATGGGAAACCATAAAAATATTAGAAGAATCCACAGGCAGCACAATCTCAGACATAAGCCAAAGCAATAGCTTCACTGATATAGCTCCTAGGGCAATGAAAACTAAAGAGAAAATAAACAAACGGGACTACATCAAAATGAAAAGCTTCTGTACAGAAAAAGAACTCATCAACAAAACAACAAGAAATCCCACTGCATGGGAGAACATATTTGCCAATGTTATCACCAATAAGGGTTTTAATCTCCAACATTTACAGGGAACTCATACAACTTAACAGAAGGAAGATAAACAATCCAATAAAAAAAAATAGGCAACTGATCTAAATAGATACTTTTTGAAAGAGGACTTAAGGAAGGCCAAGAGACATATAAAAATATGCTCAAAGTCACTAATAATCCAAGAGATACAAATCAAAACTACAATACAGTACCATCTCCCACCTGTCAAAATGGCTATCATCAACAAATCAATAAATGACAAGTGCTGACGAGAATGTGGAGAAAAAAGAACCCTTGTGCACTACTTGTGGGAATGCAGACTGGTGCAGCCACTGTGGAGAACAGTATGGGATTTCCTTAAAAAACTAAAAATGGAACTCCCATTTTACCAAGTGATCTTACTTCTAGGAATATATCCCAAGGAGCTGGAAACACCAATCAAAAAGGATATATGCACCCCTATGGTCATAGCAGCACAATTTACCATAGCTAATATTTGGAAACAGCCTAAGTGCCCATCAGCAGATGAGTGGATTAAAAACTCTGGTACATCTACACAATGGGATACTATGATGCTGTGAAAAAGAAGGAATTCTTATCATTTGCAACAGTATGGATGGAATTGGAGAGCATTAAGCGAAATAAGCCAGCCAGAGAAAAATAAATATCACATGATCTCACTCATTTTTGCTATATAGTGAACAACATAAACTGATGAACAAAAACAGATCCAGAGATAGAGAAGCATCGATCAGACCATCAAACCTCAGAGGGAAGGTAGGGGAAGATAGGGTAAGGGGGAGAGATCAACCAAAGGATTTGTATGCATGCATATAAGCCTAACCACTGGACAGAGACACCAGGGGGGGTGAGGACATAAGTTGGGTGGTGGAGGGGTAATAGGGATAAGTACACATATATAAAACCTTAATCAATGAAAAAAAATTAAATTAAAAAATTCTTGGATGGGTGTGCGGAAAGAGACTGGACAAAAATCATACACCTATGGATGAGGACAGTGGGGGAGGTAAGGACAGATGGTAAGGTGGGAACTGGGAGGAGGGGAGCTATGGGGGGGGGAGAAGAACAACTGTAATAATCTGAACAATAAAGATTAAAAAAAAAAACTTCTTGAAAATGAACACAAAACCACCAAAACCAATGGGAGACAGTAAAAGCAGTCCTGAGAGGGAAGTTCATAGCCCTACAAGGCCTACGTAAGAAACAAGAAAAGGCACCAACAACCTCTCTAACCCTACAACTAAATGAAATAGAAAGAGAATAGCAAGAAAAGCCCAGAGGAAGAAGGAGGGAAATTATAAAGATCACAGAAGAAATAAATGACATAGAGGCTAAAAAGAAAGCACACTATAAAATATTAATAAATCCAAGAGACACTAATAAAACAATGGGCACCACAGAAATACAAGGATTATAAGCAAATATTATTAACAACTTTATACCCACAAATTGAGCAACCTGAGTGAAATGGACAAATTCCTAGAAACATACAATCTTCCAAAACCCAATCAGGAAGAATCAGAAAACCTGAGTAGGCCAATAACAACTGATGAAATTAAAGCAGTAATTTAAAAAGCTACCAGCAAACAAAATATTGGACCAGATGGATTTACAACAGGATTTTACCAAACATTCAAAGGAGAACTTACACACATCTCTTCAAACTATTCAAAAAAATTCAAGAGGAAGGAACATTTACAAGCTCTTTTTACAAAGTCAGTATTATCCTAATTCCAGAATAGATACAGACACTACAAAAAAGGGTAAAATATCCCTCTTTTTTATAGCTGCATAGTATTCCATTGTGTAAATGTACTGATGAGCACTTGGGCTATTTCCAAATCCTAGCTATCTAATCTAATAAAAGAGTAATATGCAAATTAACCATCTCTCCGGAATGCCTAAGCCACGCCCACTAGTCAAGCCACGCCCACCAGCCAATCAGGATGGCTGTATGCAAATTGACCCAGCCAAGATGGCGGCCGGCAGCCACGTAGCTAGAGTAAACAGCAGGCAGTTGCAACGGAAGTCTGCTGTTCACTCCAGCTATGTGGCTGCTGGCCGCCATCTTGGCTGGGTCAATTTGCATACAGCCACTCTGATTGGCTGGTGGGTGTGACTTAGGCATCCCGGAGAGATAGTTAATTTGCATATTACTCTTTTATTAGATTAGATAGCTAGGATTTGGAAATAGCTCAAGTGCTCATCAGTACATTTACACAATGGAATACTATGCAGCTATAAAAAAGAGGGATATCTTACCCTTTGAGACAGCATGTACCTGGAAAATGTTATGCTAAGTGGTATAAGCCACTCTGAGAAAGACAAATATTATACAATCTCACTTATTTGTGGAATCTAATGAACAAAATGAATTGACCAACAAAATAAGACCTGAAGCATGGAGGCATGGAACAAACTGACATACCTCGATGTGGGGGTGGAAGGATGAGGAGAGAGAAACCAAGGAACTAATATAGTTATATCCATAGCCCATGGACATGGGCAACAGGGTGGTGAAGACCTTGGGGATGCATAGTGGCTGGAGGAGGAGGGTAAAGGGGGAGAAAATGAGAGACATCTATAATATACTATCAAATATAAAAATGTATTCTAAAAATACAAAACCCGATTATGAATTCAGTGACATCCAAGGACCTTAAGTCTCCTGGATCTGTCTGAATATTGAATTATTGTACTTATATTTTGAAACCTTATTTCTTTTTTCCTGTAGGTCCAGTAGGCCCTCCAGGAGATCCTGGGCGAAATGGACTCCCCGGCTTTGATGGTGCAGGAGGGCGCAAAGGAGACCCAGGTCTGCCAGGTCAACCAGGTGCGACAAGTAAAACGCTGCTGCTGATGCTACTAGTATTCTTTACATCTTGGAGATGTCTGGACACATGGCCTCCAATTGTAGCTGTGCTAGCCTCCTCTTGAGAGACTGCAGTTAGGTGGTATATTCTTTGCTGGGGAACAGATATAAGTATATTTGCCAGTGTAAGAGAAGCATAGAAAGGTTGTTTTTATTTATGTGTTTAGAACACTGGAAAACCCAGCTCTTTCTCAACATGGTGATTAGCTGTTCTGATCATTTTCAATATGTGTCCTGTGACCATCTTGAAACTATTGCGAATCCTTCCACATTTAAAACTATCACAATAGAGTACAATTTCCATTATAGAATTCAGTAAGTATAATTGCAAAGATTAATTGATCCCCATAGAGCTTTGAGAACCATAGTGTCTTCTCATACTGAGATGACAAATTGATATGCATATTTTTGAGGTTACTCATTATTAGGTACTCCTCACAATATTATATTGGTATCTACAAGATTTCCAAATCTGTACTCAGCTTACTTCCAAAAATAATTTTATTCAATTTGCAAAAAAAAAAATGCACTAAAGATAACTAAAATAGAAATAAAATATTATAAACTGAAAAATTTTAATATGTTTTGGCAACTCTAGATAATATAACTCTAAATATTATAAATATAAAATATTTGTACTGGTAAAAAAATATATGGTGGCAATCAGGCAGAGTGATGAAACTTATGGCCTTCCTAGAACTAACACAATGCCATTTCATTAACTGATATCTAGGGAAGAAATAAGTCAGTTGTCATCTTTATCACATGGACATTGCTATTAAGTTTCCCCAAAATGAAAATCTATGCACACAGTGGCCAAAGACTTCTATATAAAGAGATTTTTCAAAGAACTTCAAGTCAAAAGGCTAAATGAAGAAAGGGAACCAGAAGTAGGTTGAAAATAGACATTTTTAAAGCCTTCTTTAGAGTGTCCTGCATATTCTCTAAACAAAAAGGTATGCCTGAGAATAATTCCCCAGACAGATTCAAAGGAAAATGTTTTTAGCACAGAAGCTGGCAGACTGATGACAACCACACCCTTCCTTTCTTGTTGATGAACAAAACAGCAGGTTTTAATTTTGTCATGGAGTTTGGACTCAGTACAGCAAGAGACTAGTTATCTTGCTGTTCTAAATGTAAAGACTTCCCAACTAAGCATCACTTCTTCCCATATAATATATACACTTAGTGGCCAGATTATTATGACCACCTGACATTTATAGGCTAATAAATTAGCTATAATTTCACGCCAAAGTTGCTAGAGGGCCAGACCATTATATATAGAGAACCAGGTTGTTTACCATAACAGAAGTGATTTTTTCCTGAAGATATGGGTAAACAACGCGATTTAACAGCCTTTGAACATGGGAGATGTGTGTGTGTGTGTGTGTGTGTGTGTGTATTGATATATATTGATATATTGAGTGGCCAGATTATTATGACCACCTGGCATTTGTAGGCAAATTAGCCATACACTGCACCGGATGGGATATCAAAGGCGAAGGCCTGTTCAAACACCTTTGCTGTCTGCAGTTACCAAGATAAAATGTCTCCAATTTGCACAGGATCACAAGGATTGGACAGTCAAACATTGGAAAAAAAGTCATGTGGTCCGATGAATCATGTTTCCAGTTGCATCATGCAGATGGCATAGTGAGAATTTGGTGGAAACAGCATGAAAGCATGCACCCCACATGCATGAGTACAACCCTTCAAGCTGGTGGGGGCAGTGTTATGGTTTGGGGCATGTTCTCCTGGCATGATTTGGGCCCTTTAATTCATGTGGAACAATGTCTGAATAGCACAACATACCTTAGTATCATTGCTGATCAAGTTCATCCTATCATGTTGATGGTGTATCCCAATGGAGATGGCTTCTTCCAGCAAGACAATGCTCCATGCCATGGTGCTCGTATTGTGCAAGAGTGGTTTGAAGAATATGAGGGAGACTTTACCTTGCTTAGGTGGCACCTGCAATCACCAGATCTCAATCCAATTGAGCATTTGTGGGATGAGGTTAAAAGCACCATCAAGCAGCTGTTCCACAACCATCACATCTCACAGAACTGGACAGTGCTATTCATCAGGCATTGTGTCAGATTCCTCGCATCCCTTTTCAACATCTCGTGAAGTCAATGCCAAGAAGAATTGCCGCAGTATTGAAGGCAAAAGGTGGCCCAAATAATTACTGACAGGGTGGTCATAATTATCTGGCCACTCAATGTATATATACATGGATAGATAGATGATAGATAGATGATAGATAGATAGATAGATAGATAGATAGATAGATAGATGCATAGTTAAATCTCTTTGAGGTCAGGGACCATATTTAATTTATCACCAAACAAGTAATATTTGACAGTGATTTTATAGAAACTATAAATATTGGCTAAATTAAAGAAATGAGGTCATAATGTTTTGTGAATAGACACAATAGTGGAACAGATCTTACTTAATCTTGTATACTGATGATTCCATGGAAATAGGTACCCGTGGTTTGGATGGTCCCCCTGGGCCAGATGGATTGCAGGGTCCCCCAGGTCCCCCTGGAACTTCCTCTATTGCCCATGGATTCCTCATCACACGTCACAGCCAGACAACAGAAGCACCACAGTGCCCACAGGGAACTGTCCAGATTTATGACGGATTTTCTCTCCTGTATGTACAAGGAAATAAAAGAGCTCATGGTCAAGATTTGGGTGAGATAATTGACATCTTATTTCTTACTATGTATTTTGTTTTTGTTTTGAAAATCCTGTTGTGTTCTAGAGTAACCTTGACCAAAATACATCTCTCTGTTCTTCTGGAACTTATAAATTGAAGACCATGTCAAGGGCAGCTGAATATATTCACTATGGACTTAAAAATATTCAGTTTTAAACTCAAAACATTAATTAGCCTAGTGTGAGATACAATTCTTGGCCTAAAGCAAGGCATTTTGGAAAGGGCCACATTTACTTTTATTAGCTTAGTAGTTAAGGAAACAGATTTCCTGTGTTCTTTACAGTATAGCAGCTCCTTGAGTAGGCAGTGTTTATAACTAATGAGAGTTTTCCCTTCTCTGACACTGGTCTTCAACAAGTTGAAAGATAAGTTCTAAAGAGACTATTGATTTTAGGTCAAAGAAAAAAAGTAGCCATTGCTTAATCATCCTAGTTTATAGTTCCTAAAATAAGTTCCTTATCTGTATAAAGTATTATCAGAGTAGTTTAAAGCTATAAAAAGCACCCTATTAACATATAAAATCAACTTCATTTAATGTGTTCACATGCATCTTCTCTGTACTGGGGTGGACACTTTGGTTGATGGGATGCAGCTGGACTGGATGATTCTCAAGACCTCTAGCAATTCCCAAGATTTCTTTTTGCGGAATTTTGACTTTAGATCTCAAGGTCCCATTTTTTGACCAGGGGCTGCCTGTTTTAGGGATCACTATCCCCTTTGCCTCTGTAAAAACATTTAAGAAGATATTTTGGATACCTATTTTCTGGAGTATCTGTGGTAAGAGGCCTACTGGGGTCTCTTTACCTATGCCATTCTATGAAAAAAGTTCTGTGGCAAGGGACCTCTGGGGGTCTGCTCTGATTACTCTCCTCCCAGGGCATATGGCCACACCTGCTAGGCAATTCTGGCCTACTAGAGTAAGTACATCCACTTAGTACATGGAAGACGATAGTCACAAGTCATTTTTTTAAATCTAAATAAAGTAGGAATTTGCCCAACAACTTTCTTTTCCTCCTACTTCCCTTTTTTCTTCTACTTTTCATCTTTCATTTGTTACTTTTCCTTCCCTCTTTTGTTTTCTTTATGTAACATCTTTTTCTCATTTTACAATAAACAAATATTTGTTGTGAAAGTGCTCTTATATTTATATAATTCTCTATTTTCTTTTTTCCATAAAATTACTTTTCTTTTAATTCATTCTCTTTTCACTGCCAGAGTCTAACTTATACCCATAATCAATCTTGTATACTTCAAAGATTTAACCTATCAAGTCAATAGGAACCACTAGAAGTGTTTGAGCATTATGAAATTCAGAAATATTAGAGAAATACAAAAAAAAATGGGACCTGCTATCCAGTATGTCATATAACTTGTCAAAATACATACATTTGGTCAAACAAGGGCTATAATAATATGCATTCAGACTTGGAGGCTACAAACTGGCCCTTATTTGGAAGTGCCTCAGACATAGGAAGTCTCTGGTAGGATCCAGTATCCCTAGGGTGATCCTGATTTCAGAGTCTCTACTAGAACTCACAGAATTATAAAATTGGAGTTACCTGGCTAAGCAAAGAATAGAGGAAGCTATAGCTCTGGTGTTAAAGAAAGAATCAATTGGTCAAATAAATGCATAGTCTCTGTTGGATTATTGAAAGGATACTTCCAAGGCAATGATGTTACTTATATTTTCAATTAGTTTCTATTTTAAAAGCACTTTTTACATCAAATGTGATCTTCACAACTATGATCAAGAGAGATATAGGACAAGTGTTTTTTTTTTTTCTTTTTGTACACGAAACTAGTGGCCTGGTGCATGGATTCATGCACATTGAAAGAAAATTAAATAGAAGAAATATTTTAATATCACTATTTGCCATTTCTCTATAATAGAAGTGTCAGAGATGAAAGAAAATTAGTAACATGTATAGAAAATAATATATAAATTGATTAATAAATAAGCAATAACAACATGATATAACAACAAAGGCATGATATAAAAACATGATATAAAAACAACACTGATAAAA
Organism: Murina feae; assembly: GCA_004026665.1. Classification (NCBI taxonomy): domain Eukaryota; kingdom Metazoa; phylum Chordata; class Mammalia; order Chiroptera; family Vespertilionidae; genus Murina; species Murina feae. Next base: position 7,138 of record PVJC01002692.1, on the reverse strand, counting down.
ACAATGACTGATAAATTGATGAAACTTATTTTAATATCTCCCCGTATACCACAATAAGAGTAAAAACACTTTCAGAGTGCTTGACTCATTTACCTTGTGATGAAATATTTACAACTTAAACATCACATGCTCTTTGAACTCAAGAGAAAGCAACATATCACTGACCATGTCCAAAAATTGGTTCAGGTAGGAATATTCCTACTCTGTCTAGAATTTGTCCTTGTGATTTATTAATAATCATTGCAAATTCTGACATCTTGGGAAATTGTCTTCAAATTAATTTAAATGGGAGGCCAGTGTCAGATGGTAACAAATCAATTCTTGAAATCACAACAACCTCTCCTTCCACAGATCCTATTAATACTTCAACTTCAATTATGTTAGGTCGTAATCTTGTGATAATAAATCTAGTACCATTACAAATACCCCATTTACTATTAAGATTTCTCAATAGCATGATGATTGCACCCACTTTCACTTTTAATTTATAAAAAGGCATTCCTGAAGGAGTAATATCATTAAGAAATTCAATGGGAAAAATTTTCCTTTTTGGCATCATCCATTGAATCAATGGAATCATCACTCAAATAGGTGCAAAAATCTCCATCAAATATATCCAAAACTTCTTCAGATTGAAACATACATATGTGATTGGTGCCAGTGAAAGCTTTATATGTATTGCACATGTACGAGTCAACGTTTATTTTTAAATTGATGTGCACTGGCCAGCCAGTTGGTTGGTTGGATGGACAGTCGGTCACTTAGCCTTTTATATACATAGATGGCTAAGAGGTTAAGTGACTTACTCTAAGCTACACACTCAGAAACTGATGGAGATAAGAACTTGAGCACAATATCTACCAATTCTGAATCCATTCATGTTTTAATCATTCCAATTTGTCATTCACTTTTACATGACTTTAAGTCAGTCACCTCTCTCTGAACCAGATTTTTTTTTCTGAAAAATTGGAAATTCAGACTAAATCAATGATTTTCAACCTGAGGAATTTTTTAAAAGATTCCTATATCCAATCAAAACTTATTGTAAAACAATTCCCAATGATTCTGACAATCTACAAGGTTTAAGAATTATTGGTGTTATATCATTTTTAGTTTGAAATAAGCATACTCCTTTTGATACATAAAGAATAACCAAGGCATAATTTTAAAGGAATCCATTTTTAAATCCTCCTCTTCCATATTTTTGTCTCCAAAAGTTGAACTGCCTGCGTATGTTCTTTGGATATGCACAATTCCCTTTCACTATCACCCATTTCCCACTATGTGAAAAAAATCACATTATGACACATTGCCTTGAAATGTGAAAACTTCTGGGAGACAAATTCAAAGGGACAATTCTAAATAATAATTTTGTTAAAGGCTCTATTAACTGAGGTTCTATTATTCACTTCTAATTAATCTCATTAAGAAATGCATTTCTGCCCTGGCCAGTGTGCTCAATGGTTTCAATGGTTGGAGTATCAGCCCATGCAAAGAAAGGTCCCTGGTTCAATTCCTGGTCAAGGACACATACCTGGGTTGCAGGATCAATCCCAACCCCAGTCAGGGAACATGCAGGAGGCAGCCAGTCAGTGTGTCTCTTTTTTAAAAATTTCTTTGTTGATTAAGGTATTTCATATGTGTCCTTATCCCCCCATTACCCCATTACCACCCCCCACTCACCCCCTCACCCTCCTGTTGTCTGTGTCCATTGGTTAGGCTTATATGCATGCATACAAGTCCTTTGGTTGATCTCCCCCCATTACCTCCACTCTCCCCTGCCTTCCCTCTGAGGTTTGACAATCTGATCCATTCTTCTCTGTCTCTGGATCTGTTTTTGTTCATCAGTTTATGTTGTTCATTATCCTATCAAATAAAAGAGTAATATGCAAATTAGCCATCACTCTGCGACAAAGATGGCCATGCCCATAGTGGCTGGAAGGATGCTGGCAACATCACCCCGGCAACATGAGCCCAGCAGGCAATTGGGCCTTCAGGTAGCATCAAGCAGGGCCTACTGAGAAGTTGCCACAGTGACCAGCGAGCAGACAAATGGCACCCACAGGCAGTGCACAGCAGGGCCCGCTGAGTGGTGGTGGTGGCAAAGGGGGAGCAAACAATCGGGACCTGCAGGCAGCACATAGCAGGGCCTGATGGGAAGTCGCCACAGTGACCCCCAAGCAGACAAGCTGACCTCGCAGGTAGCACTCAGCAGGGCCTGCTGGGTGGTGGCGGTAGCATCTGGAGAGCAAGCAATGAGCACCTGCAGGCAGACACACAGTCCTGCTGGGTGGTAGCTGCATTGACCGGGGAGCAGGCAAGTGGGGTGACTGGGGAGCAGGCAATCAGGCCCACAAGCAGCACCCAGCAGGGCCTGCTTGCCCATCCCCATGGTGTGGAGCAGACAGGCCCCGCAGAGAACAGAGAACCACGTGGAGTGGGCCCAAGCCATCAGTACCATATCCCCTGAGGACTCCCAAACTGGAGAGGGTGCAGGTCTGAGGGACCTCCCCACCTGCCCTCCCCCTTCCCCACCTCTCTATGCATGAATTTTGTGCTCTGGGCCTCTAGTAATCTATAAATGAGTGAGATCATGTGATATTTATCTTTCTCTGACTGACTTATTTCACTTAGCATAATGTTCTCCAGTTCCATCCATGCAGTGTGTCTCTTTTTCATTGATGTATTTCTTTTCTTTTCTTTTCTTTTCTTTTTTTTTCTTTTCTTTTCTTTCTTTCTTTCTTTCTTTCTTTCTTTCTTTCTTTCTTTCTTTCTTTCTTTCTTCCTTCCTTCCTTCCTTCCTTCCTTCCTTCCTTCCTTCCTTCCTTCCTTCCTTCCTTCCTTCCTTCCTTCCTTCCTTCCTTCCTTCCTTCCTTCCTTCCTTCCTTCCTTCTTCCTCTCTCTCTCTCTTTTTCTCTCTCTCTCCCTCCCCTCTCACTTCCATTCTCTCTAAAAATCAGTGGGAAAAAATATCCTCAGGTGAGGATTAACAACAACAACAAAAAAGAAATGAATTTCCAATAAAATTTATATGTTTAGTAATTATCAAAATTTATAATATGTGTATTTTTATCTCTTGTGAATTAACAACAATGATGGAAATTCAAGAGAAAATGGTTGGCATGTAAACCCTTATGGTTGCAGAAAGTTAACTGCCATTTTACACAGCAATTCCACTTCTAGGAATATATCCTAAGAAACACCAGTCAGAAAGAAAATATGCACCCTTATGTTCATAGCAGCATTATTTATAATAGCTAAGATTTGGAAAAAGCCCAAGTGCCAATCAGGAAATGATTGGATAAAGGAGCTGTGGTACATTTATACAATGGAATACTATGCAGGTGAAAAAAGAAAGACCTTTTACCCTTTGAGATAGCATGGATGGACCTGGAGATTATTATGCTAAGTGGGATAAGCCAGTCAGAGAAAGACAAATATCACATGATCTCACTTATTTGTGGAATCTAATGAATAAAATAAATTGATCAACAAAATAGGTCCAGAGATATGGAGGCATGGAACAGACTGACATACCTCAGAGGTGGGGGTGGTGGTGGACAGGGAGAGATTAACTAAAGAATTTATAGATTTATATGCATAGCCAGTGGACACAGACAATAGTGTGGTGAAGGCCAAAATAGTGTGGGGGACAAAAGAGTTGGAAATGGAGGACATCTGTAATGCTATAAACAATAAAAATATATATTTATAAAAATATTTTTAAGTTATGTGATTTTTTCAGAGGAATATAAGGTGATCAATAAAAGACTTACAAAAGTAAAAGGTACATTAGGATAAAAATGAGTGAGAGGTGTAATGGAAGTATAATTTCTAAATGCAACAGGAGAGGAATATGATAGGGTGATCAATAAAAGACTTTTAAAAGTAAAAAATACATTAGGATAAAACTAGATGAGAGGTATAATGGAAGTATAATTTCTAAATGCAAGAGGAGCATTGAATAAATTCCAATTGTTAAAAACCAGTTTATATACTTTTTTAAATGTTTGTTGTTAGATTTCTATTATTATAATGTGTACATTTAAAAGTGATATAAAGCTTTCATTTTTTAAATATAAATATTCACAAAACACTAAAAAGGATAACTGGCAATTTTGAAATGTGGTTTGCAAAGCCCCATCATCCAGTATTACAAAGTATAGAGGGGTGGGTCTGGAACCCAGAGACAATAACCAATACCTTAATTACTAGAGCAGCATCAACTTAAACTTCTGATGAAAATTTTAGATATCAGCTTTAAAATGTGTGAAGGTACATCATTTTTCATGATTCTTTTTGTGAGTAAATGAGAAAAGAAAGGCCTGATCACTGGTACAGATAACCTCTATTGTCCCTAGCAGCCCAGAAAATCAAAAGCTCTATTTATTTTCTCTTGCACTCGCATCCTCCCTTTACCTTTATCACATTTTATTGTTTTTCCTTTTTATTATTCATCTGAAAACCTGTCTATGGTTACTGTGTATATTGGTCAGCACTATAATTGTCCTTAGCCTTAAAGAGATTACAAAGCCACACAAGATACATTCTCTGGATGGTTTATAAGAAGAGAGGGAAGCCTAGAGAGGAAATACTGATATGATATTATAAGGACTCAGTTTGTGCTCTTCACTTGTCCAGAATAAATCACCCAATATTCTTCATAAGACAACACCAGTTTTAAAACAGTGTTAGGGAATATATAATGACCTACCACAATAAATGTCTACATAAATTATAAGATATAACCTGATTCTAGAAATGTTAAAATGTGCATTTTATAATTGAAGAATTAAAGTATCATGGTGGGCAAAAGTAGGTCTGCAGTTGTTCATATGGAAAATAATACAATAATTAATAAATAGTAATACCAAAATAAACTACTGTTTCATGTACTAACAACTGTTAACCTACTATTGCCCACCCTTGCACATTTATTATCTAAGAAATATGATCAATGATTCTCTCTCATCATGGATGTTTCCATCTCTCTCCTTCCTCTCTCAAATCATTAAAATATATTTCAAAAAATAAATGTGGCCAAATTTTTCTTTGAAAGGTTGTTACTGTTTTAAAAGAAACTAACGTATCATCCTGATGAAGTTCTTCATCTTTTACTCCACAATTCTTTCTAGGGACAGCCGGCAGCTGCCTTCGTCGCTTCAGTACCATGCCTTTCATGTTCTGCAACATCAACAATGTTTGTAACTTTGCTTCAAGAAATGATTATTCTTACTGGCTCTCCACTCCAGAGCCCATGCCGATGAACATGGAGCCCCTGAAGGGCCAGAGCATCCAGCCATTCATTAGTCGGTAAGGCATTGGTATAGCTTTGACTTATAAATCCTCAATTGGTTTAACTAGTCAGATATGAATCCAAAACTACTAATCTGCTCTAACTTCTCCCAGATTAGGTAGAATAGAGGTATCTTTATAATATTTAATTCAGTATTTAGTTTGATTTGTATTTATTGCATCAGCGTTTCTCAACCTGTGGGTTGCGACCCCTTTGGCGGTCGAACGACCCTTTCACAGGGGTCAACTAAGACGATCCTGCATATCAGATATTTACATTACGATTCATAACAGTAGCAACATTACATTTAGGAAGTAGCAATGAAAATAATTTTATGGTTGGGTTACAACATGAGGAACTGTATTTAAAGGGCCAGAAGGTTGAGAACCACTGGGTTATCTGTTTTGACCAAGCCTCTTGATAGACATAGTGCAATATACAAAGAGCTTACAGTCTAGTCATGCAAATATACATAAATTAATCCTATATAATAAAAGAGAAACATGTACATTGACAAAGATGGGGGGTTAATTTGCATACACAGGCGACAGGTGGAGAACAGAAGTGGGAGAGCCAGCAGCTTGGGGGAATGTGGCTCCCTCGGTCACTCCCTTGGTCGCTCCCTTGCGGGGGCCATGGCTCCCAAGATAGCCAGGCAGGTGGAGAGCAGAGCAGGAGAGCCAGAGGCTTGGGAGGCCATGGCTCCCTTGGTCGCTCCAGCACGGGGGAGCATCGGGAATTCTGGGACTAGTAGTTCACATGGCAGCCCCAGGACCAGAATCGGAAGCCCAGAGCATGGGAGCACCAGAAATGCTGGGAATCATAGTTCTGGTGGCAGACAGATCTCTTAGACACTAGAGGAAAGTGAGCTTGGAGCAAGTTACTGTTTCAGTGGGGGATGGAGGGAAAGCAAAGGTGAGAGACATAAGTAAAATCAGAGTGTCTAGGAAAAATTAAAGGGAGGATACCCTAAAACTTTCAGGAAATCTCCACCAATGAAGCAAAGAAAAAAATGCCTCTATTATTCTGTGAGCAACAGACCAAACTGGGTTGGGGATCTCAGACAATTTGCTCATATGATTGCAAAGACAGATAGAAACTCCTTGATTGGAGAGGGCTCCCCTGAGGGCTCCCAGATTGGAGAGGGTGCAGGTTGGGCTCAAGGACCCCCCCCCCCATGCACAAATCTTTGTTCTCTGGGCCCCTAGTCTAATATTATAAGGCTTGAACTAAGTGCTACAATAGATCCAATAAAAATGTTATGAGAACATAGATAAAGAGATGCATAATTCTAACTGGAGAAATTGGAATTACTATATGGAAAAAATGTGTTGGAACTGGTAAGTCATTGAAGGATAGGATGACTTGAGACACAAGCAGCTACAAGGAGGAACAACATACAAGGCAAAGAATATGGAAATGGGTAGTAGATTGATATATTTAGAATGTACATTGTAAAGGTTGCATAGTGAGAAGAGAAATTGATTGGGTAGTTAGCTCGGACCCAGATGATAACAGGCATTCACTGTGTGATTTTAGTTTGGAATTTATTTGGTGTACTAGAGGCACAATGCATGAAATTTGTGCATGGGAGGTGTCCCTTCAGCCCACCCTGTACCCTCTCCAATCCGGGACCCCTAGGGGGATGTCCAACTGCCAGTTAAACCAGTAGTTGGACATCTCTCTCACAATCCTGGACCGCTGGCTCCTAATCGCTAACCTGCCTGCTTGCCTGGTTGAACCTAACTGTGCCCCCCCTGCTGGCCTGGTCACCCCTAATTGCCCCCTCCCCGCCAGCCTGGTTGCCCCCAACTGCACTCTCCTCCCCCACTAGCACAGTCA